>JASAMZ010007250.1:25000-35455 GCA_030248115.1 Linhomoeus sp. GSCO2_2 | reverse complement strand
TGGCATTAAGGTACACATTCCTCAAGACACTTTCTCCAGATGTGGCTAACGATGTGTACAAAGTTCACTATACTGTTCACCAAAATTTGACAGACACAAAGTATAGGTTGAACTTTTTACACAAACAGCTTGTTTCGCCGCGCCTCAGCGCGGCGAGGTGTATATATACGGATGACAATGTCTGTCTGTCCGTCCGTCCGTGCCACCGAAGTAAGAAACGTGACATATGTGGTCAAGTAGAGTCAAGGTTGCTGAGTACGGATCCGATGTCCGTTTTTGTTGCTAATTTCGCATTTTCGGGATATTCACAATAAAAATTCAAAAATGTCGAAAATCAACTTTTTCACCTGATGAGCTAGCCGCGAAATTTCTTTAGAAATGGAAATAAAAAGAGCACGAACCGCTGATAAGTTTGTAACCCAAAAGAAATACTTTTGTTTTTTTAAACCCTTGTCTTACGACCAACTTTGTCTGCTAAAAAAAATTAATCACGGGCGATCCCAATGTTGCCTTGCAACAACCGCTCAGAAATGCGTGTGTCTTGCTCAAAAAATTAATCCCGGGCGATCCCAATGTTGCCCTGCAAGAACCCCTCAGAAAGGAGCGTGTCAGAAGTAGCGCATGAATAGTGGACTCCGGGCGGGCGCGCGTCATATCGGAAAGGCTTCGAAACACTTTACAAAAGTATCCACTCTTTTACTCTTCCACTTTAAACCACTCACAAACCACTCTGTATTAATAAAACAACTCAACTTTTTTAAAACAGCTTGTTTTTGCATCGCGTACTAAGAATAGCCCGCCCGGGATAAGTCCGCCCGGGAAAAATTATCGATACTGGATGAGTACCCTACTAAGATAATAGTATGGGATAAGTACCGTATCGAGAAGGATGCATGGCGAAAACCCCAAATTTCAATAGCTGATTCATGGGACATTTTTGTCCTAATGCTGGTTTATGGGTTAAATGGAAGTACCGTAAATCCTCCAGTAAGCGCCCTGGGCGCTTATTTGTTCAACCTCCCTCTAGCAGAGGCGCTTATTGGAGGGGGGGGGGGCGCTTACTCGAGGGGGGCGCTTATTGGAGGATTTCCGGTAAGCGCACGTTTGCGCCAAGTCGTCTTTCATAGGTCATCCGCTACAGCTAAGCTACGAATTTTGTTTTCCTGTGTCCGCTGCCGTCCAATCACCATACGCGAGCGTTGTTTGCGAATAATAGCCCCAGGGCCAAAAGAGTAGAGTACTTCCTGCTTGTGCGGCGGATTGAATTGGCCTATTAGTCGAGGGAGGATGTTTCGACTTTTTGCCCGCGGGAGGGGGGGGGGGGGAGAAGGGGGGGGGCGTGAGTTGGGTTTTAACTCTATGATGAGTCTCTCTGCTTCTTCTAGTTCCATTGACTTGGCCAACTGCCGGGAGACGGCCATCGTCAGCCCAAGAGTGGTCACCCCTCCAGCCAAAGCTTCAGAGAACAACTCTCCAGAAACAGCGAAGCCAAAGGAGACGCCCGGACAGACGCCGAGAACCAAAAGTGGGTACTTTCTGAGCTTTGATGGATAACTTGGGTATACTTGGCTGAGATTCGTCAATTTTGGGTCACCGTATGTCTCGTGAGCGAAAAGGCAACTTGTCTCAAACGCGACGAAGGTATATGTGACGTTAGTTATGTGTCGGGTTATCCAGACAATTGTATTTGGCTAACATACACTTTATTATGACACAGTACCCCCCCCCCCCTTGCAGAGGTAGGCACCGTTTATTGTGGGTGGCTGAGCCACAACAACATTTGATGATGATGATGAGACATTCGGTTACCATTCAGGCCTAGGCGTACTCTACCTATGTGCATAAATTGTCGGACACCCAATCTGTACCTCTGTAACATTCTGAGTTCTGACTAACTGGGCAAATGTTTGCGTGCTTGGCAGGTGTCGTGTCGAGAAGCAAATCAACGACGAGTTCGCGCGCCTCGAGCGAAAGAAAGGTTGGCTCGATCAAGTGTCATAGCAATGTTGCCTCAAGCTATGAATGACGACTGAGTAGCCTCAACTATAGTCAACGTCGTCTACTTAGAATTACTCGCGACCTACCATATCCCTACCTCCGTAGCTTATATGGCGCCCTGTCACCTCGCTTCGTTGCTGCCTGACAATCACATTACACTCCTAATGGGGGCTCATAGAGGAACAACTTATTGGAGTTTCAAATGAGTTTCCAGCGTTCATGTAGCAATATCTTGTGGCCTAACCCGTTCGACATCTGCCTAAATCGCAATGCTAACCATTAGATTTTGTTGTAAGGCTTCATAGTCTATGTGCCGAAGCTTTTACACAACATTCCTCATTTCTTTCCTTCCTTTCTTTGCATGAGCAAGGGTACATAGGTGCTAGTTCCTAGAATGTGCCTACTGCCTACATCTATTTGTACTTCATTCATTCCCCATTCCAGAAACCTAGCAAGAAGGACAACAAAGTCGCCAGCAATCAGCAGCCTCCCATGGACCTCTTAGCGGGTCATTTCTTCGACTATCAGACCTTCATAGACCTGCCGGACAACGGGCTATCGCTGCACAAGCCCAATAGGGCATGCCCCCCAGGGCTGGACTGTTCCGCTGCCTGGGCCCCTAAACCCGTTGCCTTGACAAATAGACTGCCACACGGCGGCAGGAGACAGGCGACGAATAATAAGAGTGGAAGGGTGGGGGTTTGGCTGTGGATAGGCAATAGTTCGGACAAGAAAGAAGTCCGGACAATTTGGCCAATATTCCATTGTCGTAACGGCACATCATGGCCGAATAGGCAGTTCCTCGCACTTACCAGGCTATGTAGTTCATGCCATGTCCAGGTCCACCAGGTTGGCTGCAAATCCACCCCAATAAGCCACCCATCTCTCCACACTCACACTTCCAAAGCACCCTCTCTATTGCAGAACTGAAGGGGGAGGGGACTTATTGCAGGAATTACGGTCAGTCAGATGGTAACGCGTTAGCTACATACACACTATGAGCAGGAGGCTATTGTGGCTTCAGCCGAGCTTTAATTCTCACCTCCCAGACACTGTATCAATCGTAGTTGATTGGGGGGGGGGGCAAGAAGCATATCATGGTTGCTGATTGGCCTAGTCTGATTGGCAACCCGACCTCCCCAGTGCCATAGCGTTCTCTGGCTTGCAGTCGCGCTGCGGATGGAACACCGGAGGGGCGAAGCGCGGCGTCGGAATGAGGTCGGCCGGGGGTCGGGCCGAGTTCAAGCAGTGGGGACACAAACACGGAGGTATGCGGCTACTGTATTTGCGCGATTCAAAAGTTCTCAAATTTGCCCAACTAATACGTCACAGAGCCCAGTCACGACAAGCTGTTCAACGGAGGGGATCTGTGGCCTAATTTCATGGCCGACAGAAGCTTAGAACTTGTCGACCGCTGCATGGCAAACCAATCGGCGCTTCAGAATCAAACGATCGGCGCTGCAGGCTCCTCAGAAACGATGAACGCCGCGGCACAGGCGGCCAGCCGCCAGGTAGACTGAATTGTACACAACTTAGACACACAGTTGCAGTATGTTTTCATTTGACAGAATATCAGTTCAGATGACACAGTCGGCAATGGACAGCTTGATGCCGTGTCCGCAAGCGCTCCTCATTCTTACCTACGCACCAGCCATGCAGTTTGTTAGCGTCACTGTCAAAAGAGCCAAAGACTTGCCCTACGGCCTGGGTTAGACGACGACGACGACGACGACGACGACGACGACGACGACGACGACGACGACGACGACGACGACGACATCAACAACAACAAACTCTGTGGTTAATTCAGAGCCGTTTGTGAAGGTGCTAGTGTTCGAGGGGTCGTCGTTGAGCGAACAGAAGGAGATACCGGCAGAACCATCACGATACCCTCGCGGCCACGCGGAGTTTTCGGGCGCCGCTCTCTTCTCCATCACCCCTTGCCGTCTGAGCAGTCTGCACGTGGTTGTGGAGGTTGGCTGAACTTGCAAGAATGCGGTGGACATAGCAAATGGTAGACGAAAATGGTGGCCAAATGCTAGAAGAATCCCTTGGCATTCTGTAGTTGCTATTCACGGCATAAACTGCTGAACAACGGCCATGAAGTAGGGTGGCTTAATTATGCACGCATGGTGTTACAATGCCACTAGTAGTCAATGTATGTATGTATGTATGTAGCGAACAAACTCTAGTGTACCTAACTGCTTTACACTCGACTTCCGGTAATCCGAACTGACGAAAGTTGGTTGATCCGGAATTTATACATCAATAGTCACAAAAGCGCATAATACTTCAAAAGTTACACAATTACTTCAAAAGCAAACACCAATTACTCCAAAACCAAGTGACTAAGTGGACTACAATGGCACCAACCGTGTATTATCACAGCTGTGGGACCATCAAACCGAACCCACCCCATATCTGAACGGGCTTTTGCTGGGGGCGGTCAACAGGAAGGCCATCAAGACCGGTTTCGTGGTGCTGGGTCCTAGTGCATCGGGTCTGGGCGCCCAGCACTGGCAGCAGATGGTCCGACGGGCGGGTTACCCGGTCTGCGTCTGGCACCCGCTGCAGAACTGATACTCTGATAGACGATGTGGACGGAAGAAGCTCGTTGCGCCGTTGAAGAGCCATTGAGACTTGTGAATAGCGCGTTTTGCTTGCTGGGTACCTCGCCATTTGTTACACAGTTGTACTCTGTAGTCTAGGCTCTAGGCGTTTGCCTTGCGTATCCCGAATTCTGTGCGTTAGCACCTCCAGAGCAAACAAATTTTCGCCCGCGGCGCCATTTTGGAGCTATATTCTAACGGTAGAGACCAACATTGGCAAGACTTTTCGCCTGCGGCGCAAACAAGCTGTTTTAAAAAAGTTGAGTTGTTTTATTAATACAGAGTGGTTTGTGAGTGTTTTAAAGTGGAAGAGTGAAAGAGTGGATACTTTTGTAAAGTATTTCGAAGCCTTTCCGGTATGACGCGCTCCCGCCCGGAGTCCACTATTCATGCGCTACTTCTGACACGCTCCTTTCTGAGAGGTTCTTGCAAGGCAACATTGGGTTCGCCCGGGATTAGTTTTTTGGGCAAGACATTCGCATCTCTGAGCGGTTGTTGCAGGGCAACATTGGGATCGCCCGGGATTAATTATTTTTGCAGACAAAGTTGTTGTTTTAGGAATGACCGTTCAACAACTGCCTCAACGTAAGCTTTCAAACGGTCGAACGAATGCCGTTCTACAACGTAAGACGAGAGAGTTAGGGTCCATTTGCTGTTTGAACATTTGGGTTACTGTAGGTATGTCGCGATATTCAAACTTTTGAGCTTCGGCCAATAGAAGAACAAATGATCAGTGAGTCAAGAGCTATCCAGCAACTCAAGATCGTCTCTCTACGACGCACGCTGAGCGAGTTAGAGCGATTCCTATGCTAAAAACGCAAGAATGTCGCTTTTCGTGGTGCGTGTTTGCGTAATTAACAAAATTTTTAATGCCAAACGAAAGAGCACGTCGAGACCTTTTAGTTGACCAATCGCACGCCGCTCTACGACGTAAGACGAGCGTGTTAGAGCCGTTTTGCGTTTTGGACTTTCGGGTTACTGTAGCGCGCGCAATTCAAACTTTTGAATTTCGACTTCTCTTAACTGAATTATCAGTGTGCCGAAACCTATTCAAGGAACTCAAAATCGTCTCTCTATGACGGAAGACGAGCGAGTTAGACAAGTTTTGCGTTTTAAACGTTTGGGTTACTGTAGCTCCCGAATTCAAACTTTTGAGTTTCGACCAATAGAAGAACAAATGATCAGTGAGTCGAGAGCTATCCAACCAACCCAAGATCGTCTCCGTACGAGGCACGCTGACCGAGTTAGAGCGATTTCTGCGTTAAAAACGCGAGAATGTCGCTTTTCGTGTTGCGTGTTTGCGTAATTAAGAAACTTTTTTATGCCACGCGAAAGCGCACGTCGAGACCTTTTAATTGAGTTATCGCACGCCGCTCTACGACGTAAGACGAGCGAGTTAGAGCCGTTTTCCTTTTAGACCTTCCGGTTACTGTAGCGCGCGTAATTCAAACTTTTGAATTTCAAAACCTCTTAGCTGAATGATCAGTGAGTCGAGAGCTATCCATAAAGTCCAAGATCTCCTTCCTACAGCTTACCAACGCCTAGATATGAGAGCGTGACGGACGGACGTACGCACGAACGAACGAACGAAGAGCTTTCGTAGGGGTTCGTCCGGCTGAGGCCGGGCGAAACAAGCTGTGTGTGTAAAAAGTTCAACCTGTACTTTGTGTCTGTCAAATCTTGGTGAAGAGTATAGTTAGTTTCATTCGCATAATTAGCCGTATCTAGAATCTTGAAAACGTGTACCACTACTAAAATGCAGCTATTACCACGATACGGTTGTCTGTACAACTGATCTAAAGCTCAGTGATATCGCCGCATTCGCTATATGGTATCGGCATGATACGACGCCGTTCATCTGAAGTTTTATACCTCTGGGAATACGGCACATCGAACAAAAAACTTGCCAACTGTTTGCTGCAGTCGTTCTCTACCAGGAATTTGGTTGCGTATTTCGCTTTATGACGCTTTTGTCAATTTATAGCATTTTGGCAAATTGTGGCGTATTTCTACACAATTCCACAATTGCAAACAATTTTGTTTGTGTTACAAATTATCTGCGGTTCATGCTCTTTCCATTTCTGAAGAAATTTCGCCGCTAGTCCATCAGGCGACAGAGTCGATTTTCGACATTTTTACATTTTAATTGTAAATATCTCTAAATTGCAATATTTCAAATCTGTAGAACCATGTCACAAATGCTTATTAGCTTACGACCTTTCAATTTGTGCATTCACATTCGTCAATAAATGACGTTCTATTTTTGTCAATTTATGAAATTTTGACAAATAATTGCGTATTTCTATAAAATTCCACATTTGAAAAAAATTTCTTTTGTGTTACAAATTGTCCACGTCCTATGCTCTTTCCACTTCTGAAGAAATTTCGCCGCTAGCTCATCAGGCGAAAAAGACGATTTTCGACATTTTCATATTTTAATTGTGAATATCTCCAAATTGCAATTTTTCAAAACTGAAAAACTATGTCACAAATTCTTATGGCTTACGACGTTTCAGTTTCTGCATTCACATTCGTCAACAAATGACGTTCTATTTTTGTCAATTTACGAAATTTCGACAAACAATTGCGTACGGAGCAGGACGATTGACCGCCGCCGATTGACCGCCGCCGACTGACCGCCGCCGATTGACCGCCGGGACAATTGACCGCTGGGACAATTGACCGCAAGGGACAATTGACCGCCGCGAAAAAAAACTGCCCAATTGCTGCTTGCCAGTTGTGCGTGCATGGTTGAAGATATTAGTGTCAACTGCGGGGCGCCAGATGAGTATTTCACCGCCACGCGCGGATTCAAATGCGGTTGCATGTCAGAGTAATTAATCTGTTATCTTATCACTCACGCATACAGTGATCGGCTGAAGTTAAGCCAAGCTGGATGGAGCGCGTGATGCCGCTGCTTCGATCTCCCAGCTGTGATCGCATGGTTGGAAGCTCTGACATCGTCAGTTGCTCAGTTGCCATTTGCTGGTAGTTTCAGTAGTCACAATTTGTAAACAAGGCGCGCGTGTAGTATGGCGCGCATCCTCAGTGAAAGAGGGCGTGAGAAGTTCGCTCACGACGGCTTCATCTACTTCATGGACAAGCTCAATCGTAATGGGGACGTCAAGTTCTGGCGTTGCGAGAGGAAGGCGGACGGCTGCAAGGGGCGCGTGCACACCGATGTCAACAACGTTTACTCCTGTCTGCCCAACAAGCAGGCAGCTACATACCGGAGATTCTTCACTATGTTGCAAGGGTTGCGACCCAACTTCAATCCGCAGTCTGTCAGCTGCGACTATGAGTTGGCCGCCTTCCGAGTCATCCTCGAGGTTTATACATACATACCTGATACAAAGAAATGACAGTGGCAATGATTGACACTTGCCGTTATGGCGGATGATATTGTTGCGTCACGCCGACAGTAATTTGTGTGAGAGACGAGCAAACGGTGACACTACTAGAGAACTGTGCGCGCACAACTGGCAAGCTGCAATTGGGCACTTTTTTTGGCGGCGGTCAATTGTCCCTTGCGGTCAATTGTCTCTTGCGGTCAATCGGCGGCGGTCAATCGGCGGCGGTCAGTCGGCGGCGGTCAATCGGCGGCGGTCAATTGTCACGGACCGAATTGCGTATTTCTATCAAATTCCACATTGACAAAAGATTTCTTTTGGGTTACAAATTATCAGCGGTTCGTGCTCTTTCCATTTCTAAAGAAATTTCGCGGCTAGCTCATCAGGTGAAAAAGTTGATTTTCGACATTTTTGAATTTTTATTGTGAATATCCCGAAAATGCGAAATTAGCAACAGAAACGGACATCGGATCCGTACTCAGCGACCTTGACTCTACTTGACCACATATGTCACGTTTCTTACTTCGGTGGCACGGACGGACGGACAGACAGACATTGTCATCCGTATATATACACCTCGCCGCGCTGAGGCGCGGCGAAACAAGCTGTGTGTGTAAAAAGTTCAACCTATACTTTGTGTCTGTCAAATTTTGGTGAACAGTATAGTGAACTTTGTACACATCGTTAGCCACATCTGGAGAAAGTGTCTTGAGAATGTGTACCTTAATGCCAAGTGCAGCTATCCCCACGATACGGTTGTCTGTACAGCTGATCTGAAGCTCAGTGATATCGCCGCGTTCGCTATATGTTATCGGCATGATACGACGCCGTTTATCTGATGTTTCCTACCTGTGTGAAAACGTCACATCCAAAAAAAAAACTTGCCAAAAGTTTGGTGCGAGCGAATTCCTGTGTTCAGCGTACGCATTTCTGTTTCCGAGTGCACATTCATCAATAAACAGCTGTTCTGGCCATCAGACGAAAATCTGGATTTTGACATTTTTTTGAATTTTAATTCTAAATATCTCGAAACTGGAATTTATTAAAACTGTAAAACTGTGTCACAAATTGTTATTGGCATACGGCCTTACCATTTCTGCGTTCAAATTCGTCAAAAAACGACGTTCTATTTTGTTGATTAATGGAATTTTGAAAAATAATTACGTATTTCTATAAAATCCCATATTTGCAAAAAATTTCTCTTGCGTTACAAATTATCCGCAGTCTATACTCTTTCCGTTTCTGAAGAAATTTCGTCGTTATATCATCAGGTGAAAAAGTCGATTTTCGATATTTTCATATTTTGATTGAAAATATCTCAAAATTGCAATTTTTAAAAACTGCAAAACAATGTCACAAATTCTTATTGGCATACGACCTTTCCATTTCTGCATTCGCATTCGTCAATAAATGACGTTGCATTTTAGTCAATTAATGCAATTTTGACAAATAATCGCGTATTTCTATTAAATTCCACATTTGCAAAAAATTTCTTTTGTGTTACAAATTATCCGCGGTCCATGCTCCTTCCATTTCTGAAGAATTTTCTAGCGCATCAGACGAAAAAGTCGATTTTCGACATTTTCGAATTTTAATTGTGAATATCTTGAAAATGCAAAATTAGCAACAGAAACGGACATCGGATCCGTACTCAGCGACATCGACTCTACTTGACCACATATGTCACTGACTTTACTTCGGTGCGACGGAAACACAGACAGACAGACAGACACACACACACACACACACACACACACACACACACACACACACACACACACACACACACACACACACACACACACACACACACACACACACACACACACACACACACACACACACACACACACACACACACACATTGTCATCCGTATATATACACCTCGCCGCGCTGAGGCGCGGCGAAAAAACGTGGTGCAATTTTGAAGCATTTTGGGCTTGGCCCTCCCTGTGGCCAAACATATTCACCATCCCCATTCCAAAATCCTGGATCCGCCACTCCCTTAGGGTAAATCCTGCTGTCGTCGCGTTGGTCGTCGTACACGACACAACAAAGGCACACTACACGTGTGCTGAACGGTACCACACGGCAATGAATGTGTGAGCGGGACCAAGTGGTGTGGGCCGCAGCAGAGCTTACTACACAGTTGGTATCGGAGTGTGATGGAATAGGGCTACATTTGCTAAAATATGTATCTACCTACATACATAAATAAACGTGTTTTATTGCGGCAGCTTTGCAGAACGGTTGCCGGTGGTGAGGATGTGTACCTATGTATGTACGTCAGCGCTAAACAATAAGCGAAACGCAACATACCAACGTACACCCACGCGCGTCACAATGCAAGGTCGAAATGTACATAACCTAGCCAATACTGCTATCCAAACCACCTATAACTCCTTCCAGTAAGAGACACACAACGATTCCAGATACCTACATTATCCTTACAAAGCAAATCCGGACGCAATACGTACAGAAAACAAAACAGCTAATC
>JASAMZ010007250.1:2500-20000 GCA_030248115.1 Linhomoeus sp. GSCO2_2 | reverse complement strand
TCGACAGCGCCTGCGCCGAGAGCCAGTACGTCTTCGCCCCCTACAACGAGCAGTCCAACGTCATCGTCACCTACACCAAGTGAGTGCTGTCAGATGGACCCGCCTCTGAAGGCATTTGAAACCCTGACACGCATACCGTACGTGTAACCGGGGGGGGGGGCGGGGTGGGGGGGGGGGGGGAGAGTGAGGGGGGGGGGGGGAGATGGGCGGCCGAAAGTGTACCCCCCATATCCCCCCCCCAGGTACCCCCTTCCGCCTTCCCCCAAAGACCCCCCCCCCTAGAATTACAAAAATTTTCGCCTGCGGCAATGGCAAAAATTTCGCCTGCGGCGATTGAAAACAGCAAAATTTTCGCCTGCGGTGCTATATTTTGGACGTTTTTGACCAAAATTAAGCGACTTTTTGGACTATTTTTGCAAAAGTTTCTTATTTTTTGGTACTTTTTTGGCAAAATGTTTAGGTCATTTGACCCACCTCCCCCCCCCCCCCCTCCAGGGGCCTCAGACCCCCCCCCCCCCCCTGAGGTGTCCTATATCCCCCCTGGCCGGTTGGCGCTTACACGTATGCTGACACGCCTTTCAGCCAGACCCTGGTTCTGGTCAAGAGCCACGGCATCAGCAGCGAGATCAGCGCCCCCAGCAGCCCCAGCGAGAGCAAAATTGACCAGAGCATCGTCTACAATCCCCAATGGGACGCAATGAAGGAGGAGTTCTTCATGGACGCCAAAGACGAGGACTTCCTGGAGAAGACCCCCTACTCTGAGGCAGTGGCGTAGCCAGGATTGCGAAGTGGGAGGGGCAAAAAAATTTTGGGGAGGGCAAAATTTTTTAGCTGTTTGTTGAGCGCTACAGGGTGCAAAATGAACGCGCAGGTAAAGTCTTCCTATTTACAGCGAGGCAGGCGAAATATTCACTTTTACAGCGCCACAGGCAAAAATTCTTACTATTTTTAGCGCCGCAGGCAAAAATTTTCATGATTTATAGTGCCGCAGGCGATAATTTTCATTATTCATAGCGCCGCAGGCGAAAATTTGTACGATTTCATAGTGCCGCAGGCGAACATTTTTACTAGATATAGTGCCGCAGGCAATAATTTGCATTATTTATAGCGCCGCAGGCGAAACATTTCTACTATTTATAGCGCCGCAGGCGAAAATTTCTACTATTTATAGCGCCGCAGGCGAAATTTTTTTCTCTTGCTGGCCATCTGGGGGGGGGGGCAAAGCTGGCATCTGGGGGGGACATTTGCCCCAATTGCTCCCCCCTGGCTACGCCACTGCTCTGAGGTCCCCAACAAGGTCGCCGTGGTGAGTGATTGCCATCACTAACGTTCTCTAGCTTTTCAACCTTTCGTCACTGGCTTGGCCAATGAGTCAGACTGTATGCGCACTTCAAGTAAAATACAAAAGACGCCATACTCTAACATTCCCATTAAGCTTCGTGTCAACCTCAGCCATCTGTAAGTTGTGGCCTGCTGGCATCGCCTTCCTGGAGTTCCTTGAAACTCCAGAGCATAATCAGTTGACCCACTGACACCCCTGAAGCTTCAGATGTCAATCGATCAGTCACATGAAACTGCTTATTCAGGCTAAGAAGATCATGACCCGTCTTCTGGAGCTGATCGAGAATGGGCAGCACAGTCACGTCCACCGCAGCGCGCCCAAGTTCCTGGTCCGCCTGGTGCGCTTCATGCGCATGATGAAGAAGCAGGAGCTGAAGCAGCTCTTCCAGCAGATGACCGGCCAACAAGGCCTCAGCGAGCAGCAGCAGGCCATCTGCAGGGTAATGGATGGTGGTGGTTGGACTACAGTAGCGGAGTGTTGTGCCAACGGCCGTGACTCTTCAGGACATGCTGGTCGACGCCATGGGCCTGTGCGGCACCAGCAGCTGTATGGTGTGCATCATCGAGCAGACCAAGCAGGAGCACATCAACGCCGCCAAGGCCGCCTTGGCCCTCAAGTCCTTCGTCCAGTCGCGCGTCGTCTCCGAGCCCATGATTGAGAAGCTGCTGGTGGGGCTGGGGATGAAGACCTCACAAAGTCACTTGAGAGTTCACAGGACGTTTCCATGACAAATTGTCTTTCGTCTTCAGGAGTTCTGCGAGCAGCCCATCTGCGAGCAGCAACCATTCCTGAAGCAGTCCTGCCTGCTGACCGCCGGCTCCATGATCGGCGCCATGTGCAAGCCCAACCCCGACCGCCTGGCCAAGGAGTTCCTGGTCGAGTTCAACAAGCCCAAGGCGCCCCTGCCCAAGTCCCTCTGCCCCCAGAAGATCCGCCAGAAGCTCGCCAACGTAGGGTATACTGTAGGAAGGAGCGTGCGAATTCAAATATGATCTGACTGGATGAATTCTCCACCAAATGGGCGCTGGCCGGGGGCTCCCAAGTGGGAGGGGTGAGGCACCGGTGTGGGCAGGGTGCCATATCGGTCGGGACTTGCCTGCACCGCCGCCTCAGGCGTGTGGCGGCAACGCATGAGATATCATCAGGCCACACACTGGGCCTCGCCCCTACCCCAAACGTTGGGGACGCGAAGCCCTCTCTGGGGTGAGTCGCAGCATGACTTGGCTGACTGATTGCTCCACAGAAATTAGCAATGGGTTCAACAAACCTCCGACTCTCCTCCTATCCCATTCCAGAAGCTGAAGAGCATGCTGCAAGACGAAGAGTGTCAGAAAACGAACTACTGCAAGGTGCTGCTGCTGAAGACCATCTCAAACGCCGCCCTGCCCGAGTGCATGGTCGAGCTGGAGAGGATCATCAGCTGCGAACAGGGCAACTGCCCCGTCATCGTGCGCAGCCAGGCCATCGAGGCTCTGCGTCAGCTGAGGAGCGTCGCCCCAAGCACCGTAGGGGCTCTTCAGAGGCTTCCAAGTGGTGCCGTGCGCCCATGGAAGAAGCACCATTCGGTTACAGATCCGCCGCATCCTCATGCCCGTCTACCTGAACCGTCAGCAGATCCCGGAGCTCCGAATGGACGCGCTCTACCAGATCATGCAGACGCTCCCGGAGAGGAACGTCCTGGACCAGATCACCCGCAACCTGGTGGCCGAGAAGTCGAAGCACGTGGCCGCCTTCACCATCTCCTACCTCAAGTCCCTGGCCAACTCCAGCAACCCCTGCGAGAAGCGCATGTCAGTCGCTAGCCATTCCACAATTGAGACATTTCAGTGCCAGTTCCCTCATTCGCTCCAGGGCCGACGACCTGAAGGTGTCCCTGAGGCACGCCAACCTGGTGCCTGAGACCCTGCTGCCCTACCTCAGCCGCTACTACCACTTCGACAGCTACAGCCCGCAGTACAGGACCGGCGCCGGCGTCGACCTGGGCGTGATCAAGAGCAACCTCAGCTACGTGCCCAGAGAGGCCGCCGTGAGGTCAGTGACTGACTGAGACACCTGGGAAATGCCTCTTAAACGCATCATACACTCGCCATCCACTCCAGCCTGCACGCCAACGTGTGGGGCTTCTGGAGGAAGTACCTGGTCACCCTGGGCGTGGCCCAGCAGGACGTCGACCAGCTGGTCAACAACCTGGTCGGTATTGACGGCAGCCTGTTGGAGGCCAACGTCCTGGACATCATCACCAAGAGCGCGCGCAAGAGCGGCTCCAAGAACCCCGCCAAGCTGCTCAAGAAGATCTTCAAGGAGGTATGATATGGCGAGAGAGAAATGGCAATCCAACCCCCTTCCCCCATCTGACTGACGTCTGAATCATGCCTTACCTACTGACCGTCTTGTGACACAACTGGGACAACTTGCCATAAAAGTCACATGAAAACTGGACAGTGGCACCTGAGAGACCCTCAGGCAACTTCAGCTGAACATGGTCGAGCGCCAGTACTACAGCGAGGGAGAGAGCATCAACCCCATGGCCATGATCTACTCGCGCTTCTTCGACCAGGAGTATGGACTGCTGCCCATCTCCCACGAGAACTGGCCTGAGACTCTGAACCAGCTGATCAGATCGAATGGTAGCATTTAGGTTGAAATAAAAGAGTATGAAATCACCAACAAATTTTCACATCTGCAGGTCGCATCAACTCGGAGCGCATCCTGGAGATCATGAAGAGTGGCGCAAGTTTCAACTACCACACCGGCGCCTTCATCCGCGAGATCCAGCGCAAGATCCCCACTCCAGTTGGTGAGTGGACCAAATAGCCAAAAATCCATAAAACTTGAATAACAATCCATCTGAAATTCTCGAATCACCACAGGCATGCCTGTCATGTTCTCCATGAGGATGCCCACCATCCTGTCCATCAAGGACGCCCACCTGCGCGCCGACCTGAAGAGTATGAGCAACCTGATGGTCAACATCAAGGCCAAGCCCAGGTGGGAGATCAGGGATTATAAGTTTCTGGATGTTGAGTTCACAATGTTCATCCCCTCTTTTCAGCATCTCCTCCATGGTCCAAATGCGCATGGCCGTCTGGAACCCCATCGTCAACACCGGCGTCAAGGCCCAAGTCCAACTGCAGGCCCACCTGCCCGTCGACGTCTCCGTTGAGGTCCTGGCCTCAGGACCCCCACTGAATTCCTGACCATGACAAGACCTCTGAAACCCATCTGGTGCTTCAGGTCAAGACCTCGCCCCAGATCAAGGTCAAGGCCACCTGCCGTCTGCCCACCTCGAGCTACAAGAAGGTGCTGCTGGACGTCCGCTCCAAGCCGTCGACCTTCACGCGCGTCTGGCCTGAGTCCATCACCGAGTGGGTGGAGCCCCAGGAGAAGACCATCACCGGCGACGAG
The DNA here is from genome assembly GCA_030248115.1 of Linhomoeus sp. GSCO2_2. Taxonomy (NCBI): domain Eukaryota; kingdom Metazoa; phylum Nematoda; class Chromadorea; order Monhysterida; family Linhomoeidae; genus Linhomoeus; species Linhomoeus sp. GSCO2_2. The sequence continues at coordinate 15,253 of JASAMZ010007250.1, read as the reverse complement.
TGGAACCGCGTCGTGACTGTGCGTTTGAGACTATGGACCCACTTCAGAGGCTTCAGATGGAGATACTCCACATCCACATTGATTTCAGTTCAACAACCAAGTGGGCCAGCAAGCCATCGGCGTCGGCCTGCGCGTCCGCGGACAGTGGCATCGCACCCCCAAGAACAGTCTGCCCGGCACCCCCTGGTGCCTGCTCAGCGGCCCCAACCGTCTGCAAGTCCAGGCCTCCAATGGACCCGAGCAGCCCGAGAAGGTCACTTGTCTTCTTTAGTTCGGAATCTGAATCCCCCCATGCCAGTCAAACTCCAAACTCGGAAGCTTTGCAGATCGTCTTCGAGCTGGGCGGCAAGCTCTTCCAGCAGCTGAACAAGAAGAGCATTCCCAAGCCCCTGAAGGAGTTCTTCAAGGCGGCCAAGGACAGCGAGTTCTTCGAGACCGACGACTTCGACACCAGCTCCAGCGAGGAGATCGAGCCCCTGCAGGCTGAGGGAGAGCAGCAGCAGGAGTCCGAGGAGGAGACGCCCTTCGAGGAGTACGTGGGAGGGTGAGTCGACTCTCGTTCACTACAACTGGCTCCAACTCGAGTTCACTCACTCATACACCCTGCTTCTACAGCTACAAGGCCAGCCCCGCCACCCGCCACCAGATCAAGATGTCTCTGTCGGCCCTGAAGTCGGGCAACCAGAAGAAGGCCTGGATCAGCTGCGTCAGCGACGTCCACTGCGAGAACAGCGGCAAGCACTGCTTCGCCAAGGCGATCCTGGAACGCAGTCCCATCCCAGAAGTCGAGGACAAGAACGTCAGAGTGGGTGTAGTGAAACTCTTGGATGTTTACATGTGATTTGTCCCATCATGTGCCAGATGTGCTCATTCAATGCCACCCCTTCAGCTGGTCCTGGAGGGCAGCTGCCTCCTGCCGGAGACCCCCTACACCCTGGAGGATCTCACGGAAGAGAAGAAGGTCATCCTGGTGGGCAAGGCCAAGTACGGCCCAGTGGGAAGCCTCAAGCCCATCGTTGACATCAAGGTATGGACTCTGGGACACACCTGAAGAAAACGCTCGTGCTCAATCCACAGCACTTCAGGTCCAAGGCGAGCGCTCCCAGGAGCAGCAGGACCTGCTGGAGAACAGCCGCTTCCACTCCTACTACCGCCAGCAGAAGATGCGCTCGCAGTTCAGGTTGGAAACTTTGAGTACCTACACGTTAACCTTTGGCAGTTGTGAAACCTCCAACAATTTTCCAGATCGGTCTTCTCCCCAGTGGCCCAGTTCGACCAAATGATCCAGGCTTCGACCCTGACCCAGTTCAAGATCTTCGCAAAGTACAACAAGGTGAGACTCCGTGGAATTCCCACCGACACTTATGGACACACGTTATGGAACCACACCTTTCACTACAGGGTGTTCTGGAGAACGTGTGCCCCAGCTGCCTGAATGGCACGATGAAGGCCTACCGCTGGCTGAAGTACCAGAACTACTGGAACGCCGACATCAACCAGCTGGTCAAGAACCCCAACAACCAGATCCGCGCCATCGTCAAGCTGGACCCCAAGTCTCACCAACTGGTCAACGTCACCTGCGAGGTAGTTACTGTTGATGTGGGATAGGAATAAGACGATGCTGTAAAAAATTGGTTTTGACAGAAATGCCGCAAAAATTTGAAGAATGTAATGAATTTCAGCGCTCATTATATGTATGTGAATCAAAGAGAAAGTTCCGAGGTCTTTGTGATTGCATATTTACGTAATATGTGCCTGATGCATCTATTTTGTGACAATTTCGTATCATCGATACAAGAAATCCGAGCTGGCTCCCACTAATCACCAGCAAAAATATGTACCTCTGCCATTTCTCGGATCTGCAGATCCATAACCTTCACGTGAGCCTCATTGGGCCTCATAGCATGTGGCACGTCGCCTCCCACCATTTCTTCAGATGCCCAGCGAGCGCTGCCGTCTCACGGACCTGCCTCTGCCAGCTCCAGTCTACCCCCTGAACCTGCGTCGCCAGCCCACTTCCCTGTTGACCACCAGCATTCCAGAGCTGATCAGCTCCCGCTGCCTGGTCGGATCCCACTCCGTGTCCACCTTCGACGGCGTCTCCTACCGCGCCCCGCTGACCACCTGCTACAGCGTGCTGGCCAAGGACTGCTCCAGCTCCAGCCAGCCTCGCTTCGCCATCCTCATGCGCAAGCTCAACCAGGAGAGCGAGATGAAGGTGGGGGTCGTTTGAAGATCAGACTCGAGCAGTAGATACGGTAGTGCTGTGGTGCAAATAGGCATAGCCTCAGCTACTGTATGTAGAGCCTGAGCTTAAGCCTATGCCTAGCCTGATGCCCAAGCTAACGCCCAGGCCAAATCCTACGATAGCCTAAGACAAAAGCCTGATTCTGAAGATTGTAGAATTTCTGCAGATTGCAGAACAAAAAAAGTGCGGCTATGACCAGAGCCCGCAGAGTTCTCATTGGTCAGAGAGTCAATCTGTAGTCATCTAACCAACCATCCAATCTCGTTTGACAAGCAGCAGAACGCCAACGCAACCACTGAAGTCTTCTCATCCAATCACCCATCCTTCTCCCACTCTTCTCAGAAGTGCCGCGTGATCAGCGCCGACGTCGAGGTGACCCTGAAGGCCAAGTGCGAGGACTGCAGCGACCCCATTGAGGTCAAGGTTGACGGCCAGCCCCAGGAGATCCCGCAGCGCGGCAGCTTCCAATGCCCCGAGCAGAAATGCAGGATCTACAGGTGTGCTGATTGTGTGGAATTCGGTCGCAATATGGCTAAGAATGTGTAGCAGGTGAGCAATTCTTCAAGGGATCAAATGTCCATACAAACTCTGTCAGTCAGAATCCAGGCTCAACATCTTTACAAGTTCGTTTCCATTTTCAGAGAGGGCCCCTTCGTCAAGGTGACCCTGCCCGAGCCCGGCGTGCGCGTCTACTTCGACGGATACACCGCTAGCGTCAAGGTGCCTTATTCTTCTGGATCCAGACCAATTTGGCGCCAAATTCAAACTTTCAAGTCGCACTCCAGGTCCTGCCCGTCTACCGCGGCCTCCAGTGCGGCCTGTGCGGCCACTTCGACTCGGAGACCGACGAAGAATTCAGCTCCTCGACCATGGAGTCCAGCAGCCTGCGCTCCGAGTTCTTCCGCAGCTACCTCTACAAATCCGAGGTTGGGCGTCCTGCATTCCACGATTACCTAAAATGCAGTACGGTTCATTATCGTGGCGTCGTGGATTTGGATACTTGGGAATGGATAAACCCCACCCTGCATTCCACGATCACATGAAATGCAGTACGTACGACCAATTATCACCGCGTCATGACGATGTCAGGAATGCGAGCTGGCGCCCGAGATGGAGACGATGATCGACAACGAGGACCAGTACGAGAGGACCAGCTACGACTGGGAGTCGGAGCAGTACAGCAGCGAGGTGGACCAGGACATGCCCTGGATCGAGAACTCCTCGGAGGAGGAGGACAACGACCAGGAGAGCATCTGTAAGAGCCGCTGAAAAATCGTCAATTTTGCCATCAGAAAGTTACAAATTATTGAATCTTTCTACAGCCGACGAGACCCCCTACAGCGAGGAGGAGAGCAGCAGGGCCCCCGTGACCGCTACAAAGGTGGTGGAGACCCCAGAGCACATCTGCTTCAGCAAGAAGCCCATCCCCATGTGCCCCGATGAGAGCTACCCCGAAGAGACCAAGATGTCCAAGCAGGTCAGAACGAACGGGTTGTCCGTAGACCTCTGAGAGACTACTGATGGTCAACGCATGATGTTTTTATACTCCACAAAAAGTGTGGAGTATATAGCGATTGTGCGCAAAACGCAGTAATTTCTAACGGATGGTGTTCGCGCGTGAAGCGGCCGATTTGCAAACGGTTTTTTGCGTTGGGTAGGCCTAGTGGGTGGGCAACCTGCACGACATATGGGGTCACGCTCCGGGATCCCGTTGGCGGGAAATTCAAAAATTTAAATTTTCAAAGTACTGAAAATAGGGTTGGGCAAGGTAGAACTCGAAAAAGTTGCATATAATGGTATATACTATCTTTTGATATGTTGTAGTACTCGATAGGGCCGAGGGTGGAAGAAATGAATTGGATCGCTGCGGGACCCATTTTGGCGCCAAATTTGAAAAATTCGCGATTTTTCGCTATTTTCCGACTTTGACGGTTTGCTGTGCGCGATAGGTAGCAGCTAGAGCCGCGAGACCGCTTTTGGTGCTCCTTCCCAGATGTCCTCTATCGTATGAGCCATTAACAGAAAAAATCGGTTGAGACACAAAAAAGTTATTTTCCCGCAACTTTTTTGACTCCGGGGTCGAAAATTGCGATTTTCGCGTTTCGGCGTCTGTAGCGCTCGAATGCGTTGCCGAATCGGTTCAAAAGTGGTTTCAAACGATTCTACGTTGACATCTGGTCCAGAAAAGTGTTTTGGCAAATTTGCAGAGCTACAGTAACCCTGCCGCGTCCATTTGAGTATTGGGTGTCTGGTCGACTTTCGCAATATTATACTCGATTTCGGGGTTTTCGGGGGCGCTAATTACGAATTTGGCATTCGTTTAGCGTTTAGATGTACTTTTATCACACCGGTGACCAATCTGCGTGCTACCGTACCCCAAGTGCAGAATGTTGGTTCTGAGAGTCCATAGGAAGTTAGGGGTGTTGTATGTTGATTCTGGGGTATTTTGAGATGCAGATGACGAATTCGGCATTACTTTTGCAATTGGGAGTGTTAGGAGGCCACAACAGGAGAGGAGCCACCGTGCATAGGAGTTCAAATTTGTGGAGTATACTGGTTCCCCGGACGACTTGCCTGGTTGATGTTTTACGCTCCATCTGCCTCCCCCCCCCCCCCTCTTGAAGCCACAAGCTGAGCATGACTCCACAGTTTTTCATCAATCTTGATTGCCTCTAGGCCCAACCTCCCCCCCCCCCCCCACTTTTGGCGCAACGCACCTATGTGCCATCCCTTTTCCAGAAGATCCAATACTGCTGCGTGGATAAGCACGAGCCCGAGGTGCAGACCTACTACCGTCAGGCCATGCGCCTGAACGAGGTCGACATCGGCGAGGTCGAGGAGCTTTCGGACGCCTCTGTCACCATCGAGCCAAGGAAGGAGCGCGTGCCCGTCAGCTGCACCGTCTTCTGAAGAGCCGACATGATACCGTCTCCTCTGTAGATTCCAGGGCGTAGTGTAGTTTGCAGAACGCTTCACGCCAAAGATTTCGCGTTTCGATTTCTCTTTCTCGATTCGAATGGCACTCTCGCCCGGCCCAGTGCGGTGGCCTAATGATCACTAATACCCTTCCTTTCCTTGCCGATTGGTTGCGGGCTCGATTCCTTTCTGTTTCGGTCGTAGCGCGGGTTCGATTCTTGGCTACTCACTCAAAACGGGTGCACTTCCGATTCCCTGTGACGCTCGCTACACTGGTCTTTCAAGTTCGCATCGCCGGTCATTCCACAATCATGTAGAAACTTGGTCATCCATGTTGTAGTTGTAGTCGCTTTGCGGGCCGATTTTCGGTGGATTGGTGCTCTTTGATACTTGCATGTTGCGTTTCTTTGCTCGGCTCTGGCTCGCGTGACTGGGTTGGGAAGATGGGCTTGAAAATCAGAACTTATCCCTGCAGCAAACAACGTATAACAGCACGGAAACACATGAAATATTAAGCATTAAATAAACAAACTCACGAAAGACAAGGAAATCGACGCGCCAATCAACGAGGACTCATCGGGCGAAAGCAGTTATAGCGACGATGCAAAAGAGAAACTCAGCAAGCAAGAACACCAATTGAATGGCGCACAAGATGACTTCGATCCGCAGCACGTAGGTCTGCAGCAGAAGGAAGTAGACCACTGCACAGCCGCTGAGCGCCGTCAGAAGGAGACAGCCAACCACAAAGCCTTTCGATTCCGTCAGGTTGCCCCTTCTTCCTGTAGGTTATGTGTACGGTATGTGCGATTGCGAAACGCAATGCTGCTTATCGGTCACCTGTGTTTCACACAGAATCTGTGAAAACGATGGAAATACCGTACCAAAGAAGTGTCGTATCCACTCCACTGCGCACAAGGTCAAGAGCAGGACGAGTTCCCACCAGAAGTTCCTCCTGGGGTACGCTAGCAGAAGGTCTGAATACTTTGCATTGCAGGTTTTGTTTTGAAGGTGCACAAATTGCCCCCAAACACGACCTTTGTAGAGGAGCATCAGAATTTCCGCTAGCAGGAAGAATACCGAGTACCATCCGCCGAAGTAGAGAAACTGCTGCAGGGCGAGGGACGATTTCTGAATATTGGATAGCGCTGCATAATTTCAATCTGAGTTAGCTATGGGTCCGGTTATAGACTTACCACTTGATTCCGCATCGTTGTAGAGTGGAACACCGTCTCAGTTTGTTGTCAAAACGGAGCGATTATCGCTCTACCGTTTCAGACACTCACGCCATGCTTGCGTCGCCTAGCAACAGCGCGCGTCGATCCCCCTAATGCGTATAGCGCCAAATGACGCATCGCGACTTACGACGAGTCGCTGCCACTTAGGTATGTATTTGCACAACGCGACACTGCCCATTGCAATTCTTCACAAGCTGTCCAACGATGGGTTTCTTTCTGTGTATACGATCTACATACAAGACAGCTGAATTTGCATGTACCATCCAAAACTGCATTGTCATCATCCGTCATCGTCGCTTCATCTCCTCCCTCAGTTGTCTTCATAGGAGGCGGCCAGTCGTTCTATAATCGCTTCTACGTCTTCAATATAGTCGAGACTGTCGTCCCTGGCGCAGTGGTAGAGTCGCAGCCTTCGGCGCTTGTCGAATCGGCTGGACGCGCACCTCTGACTCTCCGAGCAGCGACACCTGGCGGATTCAGAGAGGGGGGTGTTCAGTCCAGAGATGGCACTCAGAAACCGAGTCATAACTATATATTGGGTAGGTACCCAGTATTCCACAGTGTTGAAGACTGAATAAAATTAGTTGTGCTTGCTTGCCCTACCCAGTTTCATTGGAAACTGGGCATATTTGCCTATGCCTTCCCCCCCCCCACACGCATGCCCTCTCACCCTCTTCCCTCTCCGTCCCTTCCTCGACCCTCACTCCCTCCCTCCCTCCCTCCCTCCCTCCTCCCCCTCCTCACCCCCCCCCCCCCCCCCCCCTCAAAGCTGGGGTTGGCGCTTGCACTTACAAGTCGATGAGAAACCTGTGTAGAACGATGACAATTTTCACACTACTGCCTCTTTTACAACTTCACAGACGGAAAGAGAACAGTATTTCAACTGACGACGACTCCACAGTTCTGTAGGAGAATAAGTATGGCCTGCTGTTGGCCCTCCTCGTGACGAAGCCGTAGGCGCAGGGGGCGAAGTCGGAGCAGAGCGAATTCTCGTTCTGTAATGAAATTCGCTGCTTACTGACGTCTGATACTAACCATATCATACCTCCTCTCACCTCACCCCATCCCCCTCCCCATTACCACCCGGGGAGGGATAATACAGTATATTCTTGTGGCTGATATGTCTAATGCGACCACGCATTTCGCACGAATTTTGCTGTATCTACAAGAGCGGTACTGTACCTTATCGCTCGAAGTAGCGCCGACGACTGTCCAAATCGCAATGATGGCAGCCCACATGCACAAGACTTTGACTGCCATTTTCAGTTTATTCTAAGACACCTGTTGAAATTGTCTGTGCCGTATCACTTTTGGATTTATATGTACAGGTGTGCCTGGTGTATTCAGTCGCTAGTCGGGTGCTAACAAATCGTTCGGCGGCCGCCTTTATGCAAATGGGTATGTGCAAGGTATGTAGGTGTTTGCACAGCGGGTCAATCGATGACATTTGTTGCCTGCTGATCGAGTGTTTGCCCTAAATTCAATGAAATAGGTGGGTAGGTAGTGTAGGTGCGATGGCGTTTGTTTGCAGAGTGACGAGACTGTTTGACGCGCGACCGGTATTTCGAGAAGTGTAGGTGGACACAATGCGAAATGCAGCTCGCGCAACACACGTGAGATTGCATAAGCGAAGTGTCACCCGATCTCTCAGAGTGAGTCAGATACAGTAGCGGATCCAGGGGGGGGGGGGCGGTTGTGCGTCCGTCCGCCCCCCCCCCCACCATTCGGCCAAACCGCCCCCCCCCCCACCCCATTACCCCTCCCGAAAAATAAAATTGCGCGGCAGCACCTCCAGAGCAAATAATGTTCGCCTGCGGCGCTATTTTATAGCACCTTTGTACCAAAATAGGCCAAAATCGGCCAAAATTGTTGTCTGCTGCGCAAATTTTTTTATGTGCTTTCATAGCATCTTGGTCTTCTCGTGGCCTCAAAAATTCCGCCCCCCACCCCATTTATCGAGAGCGCTAGCTGCTTAGAGTGCTACAGAAGGGAGAGCTGAGTTGATGGGCTAGCGTCTCGTGATCGATGAATTGTAGTGCGACAGGATTTCGACTTGATAGTTGGCGAAGGAACAACGGAACGACGATAGGAGGCGGCTTTCGACGACGCGCGACCGACGGGCGACTAAGGATAATGACAGGGAGAGGCGAGCGCGCTTCCGACCACACTCAAGAAAGAAGAGAAAATAAAACAGCGAGTCGCTCTGTAGGCCGACTGAAGAGAACGCACAGAAATCACCCCTATATTGCACCGACGCCACGTGTATCTACAGTAGCTTCTACCCTAACTACCGATGACATTACAGAAAGCGCGGCCGTTTCGAATTCGAAATAACGAACAAGCTGCGGCAATAAGTTTACGGTAACGCGCAGGATCAACACAATTATCACGCGAAGACGCGACACTCCCGGCGGAGAACGAACAGAAGCGAACACAACAACAACGGGAGAACCGCGAACAATCAATCAAAACTCAAAGCAGGGCGATGGTCGACCGGAAGCAGGGGGAGTGTAGGCCAGAGAGAGATCCAGAAGGGGAAAGGTCCACTTGAAGTGAGGGGAGCACCAGAGGGAGAGTTCCACAGATCCACAGGGCGAAGTAGAGCTCGAAGGGGTTGTTCCAGTAGATGGGCCTGTGGAAACCAGTAGCCCTGCCGTAGAGAGATCCATGGCCGACCCAGCCGTAGGAGGGGAGCCAGTAGAAGGGGAGGGACCAGAACTGGAGACGACCGTAGGGTATCCGGGATCGACCAATGGGGAACCACAAATCGAATGCTGAATGCTGACCAAGACCGAACCCAAGCCCACAAACTTCTTCGCGCCGCTTAGTCTATGCATGGGAGGAGGCCAGGGAGGCAAAACATCTACCAAACTCAAGTGACACTCGTGCTGCGACATGCAAGCTCCTTGCAACGACACTGCGGACGAGACTGGGAAGCCGCCAGAGGACAAGAAGAAGGCGCCGACGGCGCACAAGAGCACGAAGACCTCGCTGAACGATACCACGTATCCCGGCTCGAAGGAGCCGTCCTCCCGACCGACGGAGTTTGAAAGCGACTGTAAGAATGACGGATTCGAATCGACCGAGTTCACTCTGCAAGAACTGAACGTACTAGTATTGCCGACCCCAGACAATTGAAGCACAACTGCAAGCTACATACGCACGCGCAGATTCCTCTCATTCGCGTTAGGATACGCCGAACACTTCCACAACGAATGAGAACCGGCGCAAAAGGGACACGCTTTCTTGGAGGAAGCAAAGAGAGCACCCGAAGAAGGAGGAGGAGAGTATCGAGGCGCCGTAAATCGAGGGCCCTGTTGCACAAATGGACTGCGCTGACGATATCCTCCAAAATTCTGTGAGTTGCTAAACGAGCGCGGTTGCTGACCGCGTGTCTCAGACGGCGATGAAGCTTTTCCATTCAGCAAATGAAGATCCCCGTATTGACGATCCAGAGTGCGACCGATTTCCGCGAGCTGCTCAAAAGTGGTATTATCACAAGTGATACGTGACACTCCTTGAGTGTCAGATAGGCACTCCGCGTGATTGTTTTAGCAGACGGGGGCACAGAAACTCCAACAAGTGTTGCATTCCCGTTAAATTTGGTTGTTCCCAATTTCTTCAGTGTAGAACTGTCTATAGCCCGGGATAGGCCTAAGCAGATGCCATACACTTAGAGGCCGATGTGGCGCAAGTGACGCGTTGGAGCAGGCTGTACTGACCGCTGACTGTCTATAGCCACTCACAATGTAGATTGCCAGCGGCGCCCCAATTTTACAGGCGCACCTTATCTACGCTACACAGCGGGGGCTCCCCCGCTGGGGTGGACGGCGTCGGTGGACGGCGTAGTGCTACAGTACGGTGCTCCTATAACTCGGTTCGATTGCGCGTGCGTAGACGCCTTTTGCAGTGCGTCTTATATGGACGGAGTACTGTAGACGCAGCAAAATCAATGGCGGACGGTTTTTTCGGAATTTCGCGAAATTTAACAGAGTGTGAGTATTCGGCCAAAATCAGCCTAAATGCACCGCAAATCGCTAAACAAACGCCGGGTTCGCGTTTGGCGGCTTCAGAAATCCCAGACACAACTGTCAACGCAATTTTGAAAATTCGACCCCAGGAGTTAATTTTTGGCCGGCCGGGTGCCGAAAACAGGGTAAAGGCGTCCAAAATCGCAAAGCAAACACCGGATTCGTGTTCAGCGTCGTCGGAAACCCCCGAAACAAGTGAAAACACAATTTCGAAAATTTGACCCCGGGATTCAAAAATTCGGCGCGGCCGGGGTGCGGTACCTCAAAATAGTCAAGACAGTTCCTCTAGACCAACTTTTGACGCTGAACACGTTGCAATGGTCAATTTGCCGCTAAAAGCACGCTTTCCGGCCCAAAAATCCGTTCAACGTCGAAAATCCGAATTTTCCGCTCAAGACCCGGGACTTTTGTCACCGCGGATCTCCCGAACGGCAAGACCGATCTCGGTGGTTTTGGTCTCTATCGAAAGGCCATAGAATTATCTAGGCCGGATCGAAGAGTTTGCGAGAATCTACCGTCGCAAACCCGAGTTACGATTTTTTAAATGTCGGAAAAAAATTTAAAATTTTGAATTTTCTACCGTACTCCCGCGTCGGACCACCTAGGGAGCCCGTTCCTGTCCCGCTTCGTAGAGGACCCAAAGGCCTACAACATATCCAAAAATCATCAAATTCGAGCTACTTTTGCGAAAGTTCTGGCGTCTTTTTTTTTTATTTGAACCGGAAAATTTGAATTTTTGAATTTTCGCAAAATTCTTCCACCGCCGAAATTTTTTCACCCCCCGAGCACGCTGCGCGTCGTCATAAGCTATCTTTTAAAAAAAAATTTGGCTACCTAAGTGCTTCGTAGCGAGCGCTAGGACGTGTTATGTTAACTGTAGGCTTTACCGCTCCTATAGCACTCCTTCGCTTTTCAAGCGGCGGAGTGCCAATCACATTTAGAAACGAGATCCTTCTTGTAAATAGAATTGGAGCCCATCAGAAGAATGTGTTTCTTCAACACAGTAGCTGAGACCATCTCCAATTTCTCTGCACGACGAACCAACTCTGAAAGCCGCTCACTAAAGGCGCCGTTCGATTCGTTAGCGCCCTGTCTACACTCGAAGACCTCCTTATATCTCATAGTCTTAGAAGAAGTGTCTTTGAAGTATGCCGTCAATTCCGCCACGAGAAGATCGTAATCATTCTGAATTTCCTCCGTCTGCGACTGAACGAATGTCTCAGCAGTCCCTGCAAGCTTCCTTTGGAGCCAGAAGAGCTTTGCGCGCTCAGAGTAGCCGAACATAGTGGCGCAATCGGTGAAAGAAGGCAGCCAAACCGAGAAATCAGTAGCCTTTCCTGTACCCGAAAACGCATCAACTGGAGGCTCCTTCTGGTCAATGCGTTGCTGACGATCCTCGCCATTAGGAGGATGATGAACAGGCACGACAGGAGGTTCGCGCTCAACGTTCAGTTGGGGCTGCAGCAAACGAATCAACCTTTCCTCCCTCTCGAACTGTAGTTGCTGCATACGTTCCTCACGCTCCAACTGTTCAGCCCTCTGACGCTCCTCACGCTCAATTTATTCCTTCCTTTGTCTTTCCTCGCGTTCAATCTTCTCAGACCTATGTCTCTCTTCACGCGCCACCTGCTCAGCTATCTGTCGTTCGTCTCGCGCTCTTAGTTCTGCCTTCTCAATTTGCCTCTCCTCTCTCAATTTATCGAACTGATTGGACTGAAGACGTGACATCGACTCCACCAACTGAGAGAGCTCTGAGGGAGAAGATCTCGACGGATTCGACCGACGCGAGCGAACGGAATCGGATGAGCTATCAGACTCATAGCCCGCTGCTTCCGGCAGGGCCAATTGAAGGGAATTGACGACAGTGAAGAGCGCCTCTATATACCTCTTCGCAATCCTAACCAGATCCAGACGCGCTCCCCTCCTAATCGAACTTTCCTGCATATTTGGAATGGGTTTTCCTGAAATCAGTAGCGACTCCTCCGACTCTGATTCGGGCGCTTCCGCGCTCTCTACTACCGCACTGATTCCTTGTTCGGAAGGTGAATACTATAGGCGCGCTCACTCGGTAGAACACAAACTCAATAATGATGGGGTCGGCGTAGAAAGCGATTCGCTGTCTTTATTTCTCTTCTTTGTTGAGTCGTGTTGAGTCGTCGAGTCGAGTCGTGTCGAGTTGTTGTTTTGAGTCGGCCTGTAGAGCGTGTGTGATCTGAAGCGCGCCCTTTCCCTGCCGCGAATCCGTAGTCGTCCGTCGGTAGCGCGCCGTCGCAATTCGCTTCTCGTCGTCGATTAGTCGTCGTAGTTTGTTGCCGGTCGTCGT
>JASAMZ010007246.1:0-17182 GCA_030248115.1 Linhomoeus sp. GSCO2_2 | reverse complement strand
ACCGTGCTGTCTAGCGCTTCACATAGACTGATTTGATACCTCGTTCTCGCATACGGTGGCACTATGTATATCGAGGTTTCATATGGGTATAGGTATGTACGCTAGTAATGTCTACGACATGATGCCATAGGGCAGGTTTCCTTCAGTGCTCATTCTTCTCTGTTCCACGACAATTGTGCTCTCACAAGACGACTCACTGACCATCCGATCGGTGTTTGGAGGCCCACAGTTCTATGGAAGTGTCGAATTTCGTCAGGAGGGAGCAAATTTGGGAGTCGCAGTCGATTTCCAGTCTGCTGCGAAGCCCGCTTCACAAAGACACTTGCTAAGAATCCATGACGCGCCGTATTTCTACCGGAACGAGCGCTCAGCATGCACCAAACTTGGCCAGTCTGAAGCTGCCATCGAAGGCAGGATTCCTGGCACAATACCTTCCCAAAATCTGGTCGATTTGATCGGGCGCGGCTACAGTATTGAACTCGACAGCGCTTCAAATGTCTGCGGCTCAATTCTACCGTTAGAACTGGCGAATCGGACGGAGTTTCGCGCCGCGTTCTCATCTGAGACGATTTCTGGACTGGTCTACTTTCTGCAATTCCCCTGGGCCCCAGGGAAACTGACCATGGCGTCACAACTTCATGGGAACAATGCCAGCAGTGGAGTTGTCAGATGGTCACTGGACAGAGTGTGGTGGCACAGATTGCCTGGGACGGATTTGGACAAGGGGAGCTATGACTGCAAGGATAGAAAGGGTTTAGTTCAGGTGGGGGTGTTCTTTCCTACTTTAATGTAATGTCATGGTGTTTGAACTCATGCTAAAGCATTTCATATTTCTCAGTAACCTACAGAACTTATCTAGAATCAGTTACCTACATACGTACTACCGTTGTCTATATAATGTAGACGACAATGTTTTTTGTTGCGTACGACTATACCACGGTGAGTATACGCCATTCCGTCCGATCTGGCAAGTCAAGCACTGTCGGGCCGGTTTAGTACTTGGATCGGAGACGGCCTGGGAACCCCCGGTGTTGTACGCTTTTTGGTCTCGCTGAATTAAATTTTTGTCGCCTAGGAATACTGTAATTTGGTGCATGAGAAACATATAATCGTCGAAATGGCAAACCAAATTACCAAATTATGCACATTTTACCAACAGCTACGCAAGAGTGTTGCACACTTGGTAACTTAGATCACCATTGGGTCTATTTCAGAACAATTTTCGTCATTACTATTTATTAAGCAAAGGAAACTAATTTCTTTCAATTCAGCCGAATCATAACGACACAAATTGTGTCAATTCGGCGTCCAAAATTACCAAAAGCTATCGAATAAAAAAAATTGTCGATGTTCAAATGCAAGACAATGAATAAACCAAGTGAAACACACACGTCGCGGGTGGAGGAACAGAATTGTGCTAGATGGAAACAGAACGACGCGACCTGTTTGTCTTGCCTGCCAACATAGAAGCGTGGAGAATCCAAATCGTCGTCCTTACGGTAAAATGAGCTATGTCACATTTTTCCACTTTCGAGATATGGCCGTTTGAAAGTTTTGAACTTGCATATAAAATCGGGAGTTGCAGCGAGAGAAGTAGTTTTCACACCAACAATGGCCCCATGTAAGCTCTTTAGTTTGCGCGCATGATTGAGTGTCTGGAGCATACTGTATGTTTAAAATTTTTAAATTTCTGGATATAGACTGTTCTATTATGAAGTGATTGTGTTAACGCCGCCATGTATAGTGTAGCAAATTAGGCTATGTCCACTTTTGAGCGTCTAAAATAAACTTTCTGCCCAAGGGAATAGTGCAACATAAATGCTAGGCATCACTCTGCTAGTCTCCAGAGGTATCCCTGGACCACTACGGCACTTCGTCATAGGCCCTGGCCCTCATCTGCGTTGCTAGTTACCATACGACCATACAGAAAACTTCTCAAGTGGTATAACAAGAGTGGAGTGTAAACTGCCGCTTAGATGTCAGAAGTTTACTTCAACACTACCACAAGTTTGAAACAAGAGGCTACCGCTAAACATGAGCTGTGTGCAGGTACATGACTCATTCTACCATGGAGTTCTGAAAATATCAGCAGCTATGTACCACATAGCCAGTTCTATCATAAACCCCCTCTGGACATAGCATACGTTTCCTTTGTTTTTCTCGCTTCTAGTAATTTTCAGCGGATATAGCTCATTCTAAGATGATGCTACATCATCCTGTGGTGGACATAGCATGCTTAACTCAATTTTGAATTTTTGTGGACATAGCTCATTTTACCATAAGGACGACGAAATGTAAATCGCAATCTAGACGAAGCATATTTGTCACTGTTGAAACGATCTTTTCCTGCCAACGCGTTGACGTATGGAATATGGAATTGTTGTGCGACGGCAACACTCAAATTATGCCTCAATCAGCACGACTTTCATTGGCCAAACCACAATGACAACAAGTGTCAGCTCGGCTTCCTAAATTGTCATAAGAGCTATCGAACGACAATTAAAGGATGTGTGAAATGATCACTCAATAGACTGAACTGAGCACATATGCTGCGGCTGGGCCACCAAACTCTAGGATGTCACAAAGACCGAAACAAAATGACGCTAGGGTCTGTTTCGGCTACAAAAATTCGTCATTTGAAAGCTTATAACGATTGAACTGAAGCATTGATCGCATGGCGTTGTCGAAACATACTTGATGCGGGTCCGATCTCTGACTGTGCAAGCAGGTTCCGCACGCGTATTTCAACTACAAATGGGTTTTCCATTTTCAGCCACAATCCTCCTCCTATTCCAACCTTCGCTCTGACACTCCCTCCATGGCGTCTCTCCACACTCCCAGGCTCAACTTGCAAGATGCCGTTCTATTTCTCTTCAATGAATCCGGCGAAATTCTGGGGTGCTCCCCATTGTTCCCCAGCGAACCTCGCACTGCCAAGATTCACACTGGAATCGGACAGTATGACTTGCGACAAATCAACCCTCTGCAACCCTTGGAAGTGATCGCCGGTGACAGTGGCAGCGACGATCCGAGCCAATGGCAGCTAATTGATGGAGTGGTCAGCGACTGCGATCTGACTGCCACATTGCATAAGACAAATGTGGGTGGGGCAGTGTCTGTGGAAGACCCAAGCGGCCTTTTCCTGCCATCGGCAACCCTGTATGGAAAGGACACCCTGTACCTCAAGACTGTCCTCACAGGAACTTCATGTGGAGTTGTCAGGGGCGCAAGCGACGCCACCTTTGCTTCTGCCAACTTCTTCTACAGGGTGGCTGGGGAGGTTCATTTTGCCAGCTTCCCAGAGGGCGTCACTGTCATCTGGGCAAAGCTGCGACACCTCTTTGACAGCAGGGACAGTATGGCTGAGTGGAGAGTCATAGAAGGGTCCACCAAAAGCGCCGGTGTCAGTGACATGGCCTGCTTTGGCCATCCCTCTCCACCTACAGTACGCCTCAACCTGTCCAACCTCATGGGAAGAGTCAAAATAATGGGCCAGGGCTCATCTGCAGCATCCATGGGCACGTTCACTTTGACTGGACTGGACTTCGGCAGTTTCATTGGTCACACTCTGCAGATCGACTTTGGCTGGGGCGCCGGAGGTCTCAGCTGCGCCAATATCACCTCTGGTAGTGACATAGAGACGTCACTGGTGGCAGAGCTCAGGAAATATGGCCTGGGCAGTAAATCGTCTGTTGCTAGACTGCACTTCAGGAAATGGGTGAGTTGCGTGACTCTCAATTGGCATGCACACAATAGGCCCAACATAGTAATGACACTGGAATTCACTGTCAATTGGCCATACTATGATGGTGACCCAGATCTTGCTCCTTTCAAGTACAGCAGTACAGCAATAGCTCATGAAAACTAACAAAACCAGGTCAAACCTTCTCTCCTTCAGGCGGAGTCAGGCTCCACATTCTCTCTTCTATTGGATGACACCAATGAGGACCCCTTGGAGGAACCTTCAGATGTCTACAAGCTGACATGGCACAGCAGACCAGTGGACCAGTCAGCCATGGGCCACCCCTGCAGCTGGCCCAGTGTGGGTCCATTGCTCCAGCTGAGCACCAGTGAAGCCACTGCTCTGAAGCCATTTGAGACCATTGACACCTCTGGAATGGAAGGCTATAGACCAAGAGTTGTTCACATCGGTGGATCAGTAGATGGGAATTACTTTGGCAGAGCTGACGCCTTAATGGGCAGAACTGCAGTCTTGACAAAGGATAACATTCCAGTGGCCTGTGGCACCTTCTGGCCAGACGGTCATGATGACATCACTGAAGTGGTGGCACTGGCCCTATTCAATGAGACATGGGCGAAGGGCAGAGTCCTGATGGTTGGAGGATTTCGTGGCGTTTTCTGCAAAAGAGCCGTGTCATGTCAGATAAAGACTTCCATTTTCAGAGACAGTTTTCAAGTTCCAGCGATCCATTTGGATTGAGGACGCCAACGTTGGTGGATTTTAAGTTGGAGAGCGTCGCTGGGAACCACAATAGAGTAAAGGTATTGTATATCTCTAAAGTGGCTGTTTTGGCAATCCAAGCAAAATCAATTGAGTGGCTATCACACATTGCAGAGTTTCACATGGGTGATCGAAGCCAACGACTACGAAGCAGAAAGTCTCTCTAGCTGCACAAGGCAGGGAAGAAACGCCGTGCCTTACAACCCCTTTGGCTTGGAGACCAAAACTGAGGTTGGAAATGAAGAGACTAATTGATTTGACCTCAATAAACCTGCCTCAAAAATTCAGAGTTACAAAACCGGTTGCTCAATCGACAACCGTTTGTGCGCCATTGGAGACGTCATGTCGAAATCGCCGGCGTCAATCGGTTATGAAAGGTCGACCTTCCCTAAGTCAGTCGTCCCTTTGACTGGCCCTTACTCGGGTAAACTCGAATTAGCAGGTGACGCGTATCTGGAGAAACCAACAACAAATCTTGCAAATTTCAGTTGTCAATCGTACCTTGTGGCTCGGAGACGCAAGCGATCCGTCAAGACAGGCGTGCTCGCCGATTTTAGAAGCGTCTCAGCGTAATTTTGTGGTGCTGGCTCCTTTGGATGCCAAAAGGTTCAACTTCTTACTTCTCCAGTCTTACCTACATTTGCAACTCTAGCGGCACTTGATGAGAAATAGCGCAGTAGTCCGCTGTTGCAGAGCCGAGGTCAAAGCGAAACTGATGGAAGAACTGAAGGTGGAAAGCTGGCAAATAGCAGTCCACTACACCCTCTCGTCTCATGGCGCCACCAACTGTTACAGATTCGACGTCACTGTAACTGGTGAGCCATGCCAATGACAACGACAATGTCAACGACGACGAATTGTAGCACTTTCAGATGTGAATGCCAACGCGGGATCTCTGCGAAAGTTCACAACAAGCGAAAATCTGCGCAAACTTTTCCCTGACACACAGTGCAGTGACAAGTTCACCCACTCGCCATCTGCAAACGCGTCGCCGCAAAGAAGCGAATTGTCTATTGTCACAATCGTACTCCTCATGCTGTTCATGTTGCTCATGTGGATTATGTTTCGATAGTATGTGGTATGCTCCGTCTTGTCTGATAAGAGTCGTAGTCTAGCTGTTAGTCCAGAAAGGAGAAGAGTACTGACGTTTCCTCATCTTGTGATACCTACAAACCTCTGCACAGGTGATCGTTCGCTGGATGTGTTGAGACTGTTTGTATTCTGTTGTTGTGCAGCGACATAACTGCTGACGGGTAGAGATTACAGTGTTGTTGAAAAGTGCTTGGTCGGTTAAGTTTTGCAACTTGTACACATGTCTATAGGTAGATAGGTATGTCACATGTCTATAAGTATCATTTCCTTTCCTCCCATCGCTACACTGCAGCTATTACCGTATAGCCGAACACAGCACGGATTACTTGTCAAGCGCCACATTTGGCCGTATGCCTTGACTTTCAGGGACGCGCACAAACGCGGCGCGCGCACCACTTGCACCCGTGCACCAGAGAACTGAGTGCGTTTGAGTGCATTTAACGGTTCGGTTGCCAATCCTCAAGCATTAAGCTGAGTAAACATGTTTTCGCTATAATTGTGAACGAAGCAGGAAGCACTTTTGATATACCGCAAGCGCTGAAATCATGCCGAAACTCAAGAATCCGTCACTGACAAAAAAGTTCGTTGGATTCGAAAAGAAAGAGAATGAACAAGTCTGGCAAATTGTTCTGCAGGGCGTTTGCCTGTCGTTTGTGGACATTATGGCGGCAATTTTGAGTGAGAACTCTGGCCAAGTTTGCAAATTGTGGCATTTTGATTGAAATTTGTGCAATATTTTAGTCGGCGCCGTTACCTTTATATTGCTGGCCGGGTATATCTTCAGTCCGATCCACAGGGGATTCTACTGTGATGATGTGTCCATTCAGAAAGCCTTCAAAAATCATACCGTAACCCCCAACCACCTATTGTACGTCACCCTCGGGATTCCCTATCTTACTGTACTTTTGTGCGAAGCGGCGTTTTTCCTTTGTTACCCCAATATCGCTGGAAGACTGAGAAAATTCTTCACGTCTGCAACTCTGTCGTATCTCCGATACGTTTTGGGTGGGTTTTGTGAAGTTCTTTGCACCTTACAATTTGCAAAACTAGTCAAATTCAGTGTACGCCGTCGGCACGATAATTATGGAGGCCATGAAATGTCTTGTGGGGCGTCTTAGGCCACATTTTATCGAGATTTGCGTGCCCGATTGGTCGAAAATCGATTGCTACACTGATCAGAAAGCATTTATCGAAATCGCTCATTGCACCACAGAACACAAGATCGCTGAAAGGGTGGCTCGCGGCAGGTTTGGCCGAGTTTTTAATTTAATTTTAATTTGTTTTGTTTTCTTGCGTTGGATTAATTTGTGCTGCTCTGTTGTGCATTATATTTGGATTACTCATATTATAAGTCGGTATGTTCGATCTATTTTAGCGTACATTTGTTTGAGTATTACCGTAAATCCTCCAATAAGCGCCCCCCCCCCCCCTCGAATAAGCGCCCCCCCCCCCCCCCTCCAATAAGCACCCCTTTTAGAGAGAGGTTGAGAAAATAAGCGCCACCCCCCCTCTCCAATAAGCGCCCACCTTTGGTAAGTACCAGTAGTACTAACACTACCATACATGCTCTGTGACGATTTCTACCACAAGATAGGGCTGTCTATGACAGCACAACGACTAATGGTAGGTATTTTGATCAAAAGGTCAACAGTTTCAGCCCAAAATTTGTGTGAATGTACACAAAAATGTGACAATAACAAGAAACTTTGGGGAAGTTTTGGCACTCTCGAGGGGTCGAGTTAATAAGCGCCCCCCTCGAATAAGCGCCCCCTTCCTCCAATAAGCGCCCCTCCTAGAGGTAGGTTGAAAAGTAAGCGCCCAGGGCTCTTATTGGAGGATTTACGATATATTTTATTGCGCCTCATTCTACCTTCAGCTTTCCCAGCGGGCATGCTCTTGCCGCCGCTCTAGCTCTCACATTCGTCTATCTTCATACCGAGGAAATAAGGCGGCTTTTGAATTGCGTCCCTACAGTATGCCAGCGTTTCAACGTGGCTCGTTGGATCTGCCTATTCGCGCCCTTGTCCGTCTGGTCCGTCGTTGTGTTTGTCACGCGCGTTACGGACAATTGGCACTTTGCCAGCGACGTTTTCGGCGGAATTGTTATCGGGGTGATTTTTGGAGTGGCCACATTTTGGGGCAGAGATAGCGCCACGGCTTTGGGCGACAGACTGGCGAATTGAGAAGACGTGAAGAACTAAAGATATGATAGTGATTCGGTCTTAGACTTACAGTGCTCATACTTAGTGGAGTTCTGTGTTTCGAGCTTAGGGAACCCGTGTTGGATTTGTGGTTGTGGTCCGCAGCTGATGAACGGAATACTGGACCTTTCGTCAAGAGGTGGTTGACTAGATCAGTAGCTGTACACAATCGTACCTCCGCAATTCAGAACTCGTATGCAACTCCTTCCGTACAGCGCGCGCCCTAATTGCCTTCGGTGAGTAGTGCTCTAGGCTGTATGGAGACGTCAGTTGTAGATTGCACTGACAAACGGAAAGGGCCCACTACGCACCAATCTACATATATACTGCCGATGTGTAATGTTGAGTGCGGAATCGTAGTCTGCACACCCTCCACGCGACACATGGGCTGTACGAAGTTGGCTTGTAACGTAACAGAAGTCGCCACGTTAGGTGTTAACTAACAATGCCTTCCTCGTGGCAGTGGCAGCCCATCAATTCGGTGTATCTCGTGGCGTTTATTGACCTGTTGGCTGCCAACACCATTGTCACACTGCTGCCCACATACCTGAAGGACACCCTTGGCTTCAGCGCATCGTGCGTTGCAGTTCAGAGATGGCGCAGATGTCAACTGCCACCACATTCAGAGATCTGCCACTCGATTCACTGCCATTTCAGCCAAGCGGGCGCCATCCTCTCCATCTATGGCGTGGTGCAGTTCTTCTCCTCGCCCATGGCTGGGGCCATGGCCGACTCCCTGGGACTGGCAGAGGCGGCGCTGGCACTTCTGCTACTGTCATCAGTCTCATATCTAATGCTGCCACTGGCCATGGCAGTCCCCGTGGCAGTCTGCCTGCCGAGAGCTCTTTCCGGCCTCTTCAAGCACACGTTCAACTTGTGTAAAACCTCGGCAGCGTTGTTGGCCACGAGTCAAGCTGCCAAGAGTGACGCGTTTGGAAAGATGGTATCAATAGGTGCGTTTGCAATGTGTAGCACGGCATATCGTGGCGTGCGACACGAAGCGTGCCGCGTGATGTGCCAATTGTGGCGAGGGACGATGTTGCCACTGCCACGACGTAACATCTGTCGTCTAGTCTTGCTGGCGACGACCGATTCTTTATGTGGTGTGATTCACCAAGTCACTTGACACTTGCCCCTATTATTTCAGGCAACGCGGCTCAAGTATTAGCCCCATCCATGCTTGGCGTCCTGCTGCCATTGTTAGGAACCTCGGGCGTGTTTGTCACGTGCGCATTCGTTTTCGTGGCCAATTCATTCCTTTCTTATTCAACTTTTCCTACAAAGCAGCCAACAACAAACATCCCAGCTGCAAAACAGAGGAAACAGAGTCTGATTCGTGGCTTCACCTCTGCAGTCTTCAGTCCGTTCTTCAAGGTTAGGGGAGAACTAGCAAAGTATAAACCATGGTAAGAAAAGTTTTATTCACATCTTCCAGGTGAACTGGAGCCAGCATTGGGATACGGCAGTCATTCGATTCATTTTGAACCTTCTCATGTTCACTTATCAAAGCGTATTTTACTGGGCCATGAAAGAGCAGTTTCAATTGACAATTGGTTCAATTGGAATTCTGAGTAGCGCTCGAGGGCTCGCGGCTTTTGTGACGTCTTGTTTCGCTGGGAGGCTTCTGTCACTGAAGTTTGTCAATAGAAGAAAAAATGCGATACTGTGGCTTTGCGGCGCAATGGTTAGTGTTTTAGACTGCAATGCTGTACAAACAATACGCTACAATACAATACAATACCATACAATACAATACAATACAATACAATACAATACAATACAATACAATACAATACAATACAATACAATACAATACAGTACAGCACAATACAATACAGTACAACACAATACAACACAATACAATACAATACAATACAATACAATACAATACAATACAATACAATACAATACAATACAATACAATACCCCCTTGGGGACCAGGAATTTTTTCCGGCCGGAATTTTTTCCGGGTGAAGACTAATGCTGGCATGGCACATATAGGCGCAACCAATGCTGGCATGGTTCGACACAAATATAAGCATTTGTCGAGCACTAAGAGTAACCGGCAAAAATGGTGCAAAAACACCGAACACCACTGGCATTGTTACATATTGTGCGAAGTAAATGCGAACATTGGCATGGTTTCAAATCTGGCGCGATAAATGCTAGCCTATGCAAATGGAAAGTAGTGGCATTTCTTATCGGCATACCAGCAATATGCATATGCACATACCGGCATAGATGGGTAGGCGTATCGCTATTCCCAGCATTGTTGGAGCATTAATGAACAATGCCAGTGTTTCGATATCACTGGCGAAATAGACCATGCATTTTTGGCCTACAATGCTGGCATTGTTCATGTATTGTGATAACTACTGGCATGCTACAACCAATGTGGCCAACAATGCTGGCATTACAAGCAACAATGCTGGCATTGATGTTAAATTCGGCGAAAAAGACTGGTTCGCAGTCTATTTCGCAAGTGCCGGAATCCGGCAGTCTGGTCCCCAAGGGGATACAATTAGGCAGTCCATTCAGGTCTGCCTTCTTTGCCTCATGCTCCTATTCTCCCACCTGTTACCACTATTCTGTCTGTGTCTCGTCACGCTGAGCGCCACAGCCGCGTTGCTACGCGTGGTCCTAATGGATGTGAGCACGTCAATTTGCCAAGCGGACGAGCGAGGTCTAATCATTGGTGTTATCGCCAGTACAGTGGCTGTGGCCAAAGCAGTGGCTCCATTCTTGGGTGGAGTGATCTACCAGGCTTTTGGTCCCACTGGGCCCGTTTTCTTGGGGATAGGATGGAGTGGGGTAGCGCTGTGCGTGGCGCGATTTCACAGCGGTGATGAGAAGGAGAAGACACAGTGATTGCATGGGCTAATGATTACTGTATGCGTTCAGCCAAAACAGAGTTTTAGCAAGAGTGGCGCAAGGGAGTGTAAAGACTTAGGTAGCTAGTAGCTACGTGTCTGTGGTGTAGGGTGTTAGGGTTAGTTAGGGACTATGTAGGTTTTGTGGTTCTAATTGTCCATCTGCTGCAATGGTCTGAATAATTGCGCCCGAGAACAGCGCGTCTATCTATGGCGCATTGAATGGTTACTAAAGAGACTACTGACGATGATCGACATTGTCACAATACTGGTACGTATAGCCAGCCTAAACTAGGCACTGTAAGGATGACTCGAAACAAGAGCGACTCTTGCGCACTCTTGATGTTGTGGTTGGCCGTCTTGCGCACAAGTGCTGCATCGCCAGGTACACATTTCTCTCCACCGCTTCAATTTGACACGCGTGTTAACAAGTTCCGCCAAGTTTTGACTTCTTTGTGTTCATTGCACTCTGGCACACAGTGCATGATTTCGAAAGAAATATTTTTCAGTTTCGGCAACGGTTCCATAGATGCATATGTAGGCTAGAGGAGTCAGCGTTTCATACAACAATTCATTTCTATTGTTGTATGGTATAGTATAGTATTGGTTGAGAACTTTGCACTGTTGTATAGTATAGTATTGTATAACTCTCAGAAATTAATTGTTGTATGGTATAGTATAGTATGGCTTCAAAATTTTCACTTGTTGTATTGTACAACAATACAAATTGTTGTATGGTAAAACAGAAAACAGCCAAATAATGTCACATGTGGATAAGATATCAGTAGCAATAGAAAGCGCAAAGGCATTGAACAGTGCTAAATCGATATCAAACTTTGCTGAAGTAGAGTAACGGGCATGATTTGTGCTCGTCGTGTCGCGGAAGTGAGTTTTGGAGGCTTCTTGTGTGGTAAATTACTGCATGCACTACCTCGATTGTCATACAACAATGCATTGTTGTATAGGATTCAATTGTTGTATAGTATGTTATAGTATGGCTAAAATGATCTCAATTGTTGTATAGTATAGTATTGTACAACAAATGCCCAAGGAATTGTTGTATAGTATAGTATAATATACCATAACATACTATACAACTATACAACAATGCATTGTGGTATTGTATGAAACGCTGAGAGGAGTCCGCCGGCAACCCTACTATGTCTCGAATACAGCATGTAAAACTTGGTTAATTATTGGTAGCGTGGTGGCGCTCGGCCCTCCCTACAACAGGGTTTGTCCGTCGTGAGACAGTGGGGCCTCAATCTGTCAGGTTTTCCGCAGGAACAGGGTGGCCAATAGAAACTTTAACTTTCAGTTTCAGTTTCAGTTACAATCAGTTAGCTGAAACAGAAACTGAATCGAAACTGCCACCGAAGCCATAACTGAAACTGAAACTGAAACTCACGGTTTAGTTTCAGTTATTTGAATGTCAAATTTTACCGAATTTGAGAAGATTTTCATAATATTCTAGCCAAATGTTGTGCACATGTAGACGTTTTGTTCATATTTAGGTCCAAATATGCAGAGATGCCATCCCATGTGTAGAAATCGCTTCTTTGTCCACTAAGTATTATTCCACAAGAATGATTTTGAACAATACGTTGTGACTTCCTGAACCTTTGATAACCGAAACTAAGTTTCAGTTACTGAATCGAAACTCGCACAGAATCCAAAACTGAAACTGAACTAAAGTTGAAGCTCAGCCAGCACCATAATTTTAACTAAAACTGAAACTGAAACTAAAATGAGTTACTATTGGTCACCCTTCGCAGGAAAGCTGATCAAGACCCCGCCCAACTTCAAGGGAATAGTCGAGCTCTCATCCAGCTTGGTCCCGAACAGTGCTGCCGCGAGTAACTTTTTAACTCTTAAAAAGTACGAGTACTTGAGTACAGTACAGTATACTGTACTGTACTCTTTAGATTATTGGCACAAAAGTACTGTACTGTACTGTACTCATTAGATTCTCTGAGTACTTTTTAGTACTGTTTAGTACTTTTTAGTACTCGTTGTACTATTTAGAACTTTGGTCATTCTATGTTCCCCACATGCAGCATAATCTACGTTTGGACAGACCGAATACACCAATTTACATTGAGATTCATGCAAAATTGTTGAGAATTGGTGCTTGGAAGTTGAGGCGACGCCCACTTCAAGGCTAACAGCCAACTTGAACCACCTGTCTTGCATGTGTCAACATAGAAAAATTTCCCTAATAAACTATCCTCCCTTCACTTCAGATTTCTCTGTACTTTTTAGTACTTTTAAGTACTCAGTACTTTTTAGTACTGTACTCATTAGCAAATTGTGGCGGCCGTACTGTACTGTACTGTACTTTTTAAAATTTTTGGACAAAAGTACTGTACTGTACTGTACTCTTTAGAAAAATCGTGTACTTCGGCAACACTGGTCCCGAAGTGCGACGACGGCCAAATTCCCTTGGACTTTGGCGGCTCCTGGCACTTCCGTCCGGTTCTCAGCGTGCCGGGACGTCCCAACCGAACCATGCTAAAGAACACGTTCGTCAGTTGCCCAAACGGCGACTCCAAACTCGAGACTGATACCGTTGTCGATATGACGCTGCCCGAAGGCGCGCCTGGAAAACAGTACCAGTATCCCTTCAAACTGAGGGTGGAGGTGGGCACATGCTACATATATAATGGGTCACCCATTATGGGTGTCCCAATTATCTATCCCTAACTTTGATCGCTAATAACTTCTGCGTTTTCCAATGAATTTCGCTGAAATTTGCACACGACAAAGATACATAAAAAGAATTTTTTGTCTCCAAGTTTTAGCTTGAACGCTCTACGCACGCCTGAATGACAAGGCAAAACGTGACGTACGTCAATTTCGCAGACGTTCGCCAATTTCTGTCCCGGGACACGCTGAGGAGGCCAAGTAGGCGATCGAAAATGACGGAGTCAGTAAAGAAATTTCTTGAGTTTCAGTTTCAGTTACTGAAACTAAGTTTCAGTATTAAGTATGCTGCTCGCGATTGTAAAACGTACGTGGAATCTTGCATGGATGTGTTTGATCCGTTGCTGATTACCATAAGGCGCATTCTCAAGTTTTTTTGGTTAATCAAGCATTAATTGTTAATCAAGCAAGGTGCCAAATTAACCTAAGATGAGCCTAACATACGCCTTAAACACTGAAACTGAAACTAGTTTCAGTAGTGCGTACTGAAGCTAGTTTCAGTATTGCACTAATACTAATTCCTTTTGTGGAGTTTCAGTTTCAGTTTAAATATGTCTGACCGTTTCAGTTTCAGTTTCAGTATATTTATAGAAACTGAAACTGAAACTAAAACTAGTTTCAGTTTCTATGGTCACCCCTGCTCTATAGCAGATTTACATACGCTCCAATCCCCGAGATACAGTATTTTCTGGCCTATGTTGCAGAGATGGTGAACGCGTCGGCCAATCTATCGCCGCGGTGTCGACACGGAGTGCAGCCGGAAAGCTTCCAGATCTATTGGAGTTTCAATTTCCAAAATGAGAGCGACGCCAGCCATAATTCTATGCTGTTCTGTACAAACAGAAAACAGAATCCCGTCTATGGTGAGAACATGACCTGCACTGGTGTTGTGAATGCAACGCTGCCTCTTGGAGCACCCGAGCAATCTCGAAAGCCATTTGAGCTAAGGGCGAGGGTAACCACGCACGTCGTCGTCGTCGTCGTCGTCGTCTTCGTCGTCGTCGTCGTCGTCGTCGTCGTCGTCGTCGTCGTCTTCGTCGTCGTCGTCGTCGTCGTCGTCGTCGTCGTCGTCGTCGCCGTCGTCGTCGTCGCCGTCGTCGTCGTCGTCGTCGTCGTCGTCGTCGTCGTCGTCGTCCCGATCGATTGACAAAATATTACCTTTAGATGTGGTGTGACCGCAGGACGTCTCCTCTCCAGCGCACGTCTTCTCCTTTCGGCCACCGCCTTTGAAAGACCGCAAAGAGTACAGGATTAACCACAGGTTTCACGAGGGGTCGGCTAGATTTGTCGGGACCGTTTCGTTGGCTGACGTGACAGAATACTGAGATGATGTCAGACAAGAACACCGTGATTAAACTTCGAAAATATTGTTGCTGCGCGATGAACTATGTAGTAACTCAACAGCTTTAAGCTTTAAGCTTTAAGCTTTAGAAGAAAATCGATAGTACACGGTGACAAGCTCATCTTGAAGAACTGTATCTTCAGTTACCTATGGCAAAAAGTATAGACAGGGGCTGCTGCTCTGCCACCCACTTTAGTCACTCTTCATAGAGGGGTGAGGGGTGGGGTGGGGGGGGGGGGGGGGCGACCGAACGCACTACGGCACCTCTTGTGACGAACGTGTCTAAGTGGCTACTGAGCATGGCTTGTGATAGGCATTTCGGCAACGTTAGAGAAGTGCTCAGGGTGACCAATGGAAACTTAAACTAGTTTCTTTTAGTTTCAGTTTCAGTTACAATCAGTTAGCTGAAACTAAAACTGAATCGAAACTGGCGCGAACGCCATAACTAAAACTGAAACTTGAAACTCACAGTTTAGTTTCAGTTACGTAAGTTGAGGTTCTGCAAAATCTTAACGTATTTTCGTCAAATCATGACCAAATATTGCGGCTGAAGATGACGCTTTTATTAATTTTATCATCATCTCATTCGTCTAAAACACTAAAGAAACTGACTAAAGTTCAAATCTGATCTTCAATTCCCAAAATATCAACACTTAGACATAGATTTAAACAATTCATGGCGACATTCTAGACCTTCAATAACTGAAACTCGGTTTCAGTTACTGAAACTGTAACTGGGTTGACGTCATAATTTTGCCTGGAGACGGCCCAATTTCCGAGTTGTGGAAAGCGCCATCAACAGTGTAGCTACGTTGCAAAATCGGACTATGCCTTAATAGAAGGCCACTGAGTAGACTCTGTAATTCTGTCCGTAGGTACCTGCATTATGTTGCATAAATACATATGTGTGCTTAATAGAGAGTGACTATTGATCGACAAGACATTATTGCTTAAGGCGGTAGGAGCACGGAACATCGCAAAACTTTTAGCTACTTTAATGTAAACTTTAGATTAGCGCTAGATTGTTTCTCGAGAATGTCGAAAGTTGGCGTTTTCGCGTCTTCTCTAATGACTGTGCTGCTCCAAGCTTTCGGCTCTACCAAAGCTGCCAGCCAAACTGCAGGTAACTTCGCGCTTCATCAAGATACGTTTGTCATTCTGGCAAAGCAAATTCTTTGTGCAATGCGAGCTTAGGCGAGGGCCGATCAATCGCCTGGGGCATTTTCAAGGTTTCGGTCAACGCGACTCCACTTTGCAACAACACTTCACCGGACAACTTTGGCGCAAAGTTGATTCATCTTCCAGTCTCGACCCCATCAGGCGTTTGTCTTACAAATCCCTTTGTCTCGATTTTGGCAGGTTCAAGTGAATTGCTTGCGTCGGCCACAAAATGTGCAATTTGCAGAAATGTGAAATTTAAAGCGGGTGGTTCTATAAGACAAACGCCAGGGTTATCACTGCCTGCAAAAGAGTTGGCAGAGATTCGGTGCGCCTTCCCGGCTAACTGTTCCAGAATATTGTTGAGCTCATTGGTCAATGGCACTCTATCATCATTTGGGCCAGACCTTGAACAAGAACAAACAATAGAGCTTATGATTGAGGTGAGGTGGGGTCATTCCTGCCCCCCCCCCCCACCTTTACATTACATGCTCACATCTCCACATACGTGTGTAAGCGCCAACCGGCCAGGGGGGGGGGGGGGGGGTCGTGGGGGGGGGGGGTATAGGGACCCCTCAGGGGGGTGGGGGTTCTGAGGCCCCTGGAGGTGGGGTCAAATGACCTAAAAATTTTGCCAAAAAAGTACCAAAAAATAAGAATATTTTGCAAAAATAGGCCAAAAGTGCCAAAAATCACTTAATTTTGGTCAAAAACGTCCAAAATATAGCGCCGCAGGCGAAAATTTTGCTATTTTCAAGCGCCGCAGGCTAATTTTTTTATTTTTTTAAGCGCCGCAGGCTAAAATTTTTTAACTTCTTGGGGGGTCTTTTGGGGACGGCGGGTGGGGGGTACCTGGGGGGGGGGGAGTGTATGGGGGTGGGGGGTACACTTTCGGCTAGGGGGAGGAGGGCTTACCCCCCCCCCCCCCCCCACACCCACCCCCCCCCCCCCCCCCCGGTTACACGTATGCATCTCCATCAATTTAGACAAAACATGGAGTGTTTTTTCGCCCGGCCTCCGCCGGGCGACACCCTAGGAGAGCTCGGCGTGCGTGCGTGCGTGCGTGCGTGCGTGCGTGCGTGCGTGCGTGCGTGCGTGCGTGCGTGCGTGCGTGCGTGCGTGCGTGCGTGCGTGCGTGCGTGCGTGCGTGCGTGCGTGCGTGCGTGCGTGCGTGCGTGCGTGCGTGCGTGCGTGCGTGTGCGTGCGTGCGTGCGTGCGTGCGTGTGCGTGCGTGCGTGCGTGCGTGCGTGCGTGCGTGCGTGCGTGCGTGCGTGCGTGCGTGCGTGCGTGCGTGTGCGTGCGTGCGTGTGCGTGCGTGCGTGCGTGCGTGCGTGCGTGCGTGCGTGTGTGCGTG
>JASAMZ010007245.1:0-80745 GCA_030248115.1 Linhomoeus sp. GSCO2_2 | reverse complement strand
TGTGTAAAAAGTTCAACCTATACTTTGAGCAATACGTTTTATTTTGTAAGTACTTGGTTCAGTTACGTATTGCTGTCAAAATTGAGATTTTTCGTCTGATGTCCAGAACATTTGTTTATTGATGAATGTGCACTCGAAAATAGAAATGCGTACGCTGAACACGGGAATTCGCTCGCACCAAACTTTTGGCAAGTCTTTTTTCGCCGCGCCTCAGCGCGGCGAGGTGTATATATACGGATGACAATGTCTGTGTGTCCGTCCGTCCGTGGCACCGAAGTAAACTATGTGACATGTGTGGTCAAGTAGAGTCGAGGTCGCTGAGTACGGATCCGGTGTCCGTTTGTGTTGCTAATTTCGCATTTTCGAGATATTCGCAATTAAAATTCGAAAATGTCGAAAATCGACTTTTTCGTCTGATGCGCTAGCCGCGAAATTTCTTCAGAAATGGAAG
Organism: Linhomoeus sp. GSCO2_2; assembly: GCA_030248115.1. Classification (NCBI taxonomy): domain Eukaryota; kingdom Metazoa; phylum Nematoda; class Chromadorea; order Monhysterida; family Linhomoeidae; genus Linhomoeus; species Linhomoeus sp. GSCO2_2. The sequence continues at coordinate 80,294 of JASAMZ010007245.1, read as the reverse complement.
GAGCATAGACCGCGGATAATTTGTAACACAAAAGAAATTTTTTGCAAATGTGGAATTTAATAGAAATACGCGATTATTTGTCAAAATTGCATAAATTGACTAAAATACAACGTCGTTTATTGACGAATGTGAATGCAGAAATGGAAAGGTCGTATGCCAATAAAGATTTGTGACATAGTTTTGCAGTTTTTAAAAATTGCAATTTCGAGATATTTTCAATCAAAATATGGAAATGTCGAAAATCGACTTTTTCACCTGATGATATAGCGGCGAAATTTCTTCAGAAATGGAAGGAGCATGGACTGCGGATAATTTGTAATGCAAGAGAAATTTTTTGCAAATATGGAATTTAATAGAAATACGTGATTATTTTTCAAAGTTCCATAAATCAACAAAAATAGAACGTCGTTTTTTGACGAATTTGAACGCGGAAATGGTTAGGCCGTATGCCAATAAGAATCTGTGACATAGGTTTACATTTTTAATAAATTCCAATTTCGAGATATTTAGAATTAAAGTTTTAAATAAATGTCAAAATCGTGATTTTCGTCTGATGGCCAGAACAGCTGTTTATTGATGATAATGATGAATGTGCACTCGGAAACAGAAATTCGTACGCTGAACACAGGAATTCGCTCGCACCAAACTTTCGGCAAGTTTTTTTGTTGGATGTGACGTTTTCACACAGGTAGGAAACATCAGATAAACGGCGTCGTATCATGCCGATAACATATAGCGAACGCGGCGATATCACTGAGCTTCAGATCAGCTGTACAGACAACCGTATCGTGGGGATAGCTGCACTTGGCATTAAGGTACACATTCTCAAGACACTTTCTCCAGATGCGTCTAACGATGTGTACAACGTTCACTATACTGTTCACCAACATTTGACAGACACGAAGTATAGGTTGAACTTTTTACACACACAGCTTGTTGTTGGATGTGACGTTTTCACACAGGTAGGAAACATCAGATAAACGGCGTCGTATCATGCCGATAACATACCTATAGCGAACGCGGCGATATCACTGAGCTTCAGATCAGCTGTACAGACAACCGTATCGTGGGGATAGCTGCACCTGGCATTAGGGTACACATTCTCAAGACACTTTCTCCAGATGCGGCTAACGATGTGTACAAAGTTCACTATACTGTTCACCAACATTTGACAGACACAAAGTATAGGTTGAACTTTTTACACACACAGCTTGTTACGGATGTGTCGAGCATAGTCTGCCAAGTATTTATCAAATAGTTTCAGATTTTATAATTAACGAAATTAGGGATATTTTCAAGGGTATTGTCAAAATTCCCAAATTCTGACAAATTCAAACAGCTTAAATTTCCAAACTTTTTTGCACGGATGTATCGAGCATAGTCTGCCAAGTATTTAGCAAATAGTTTCAGCGAATATAATTAACGAAATTTAGGATATTTTTAAGGATTTTGTTAAAATCCATAAATTTCGACAATTTCAAACTGCTTAAATTTTAAATTTTCTTTTCATGGATGTGTCGAGCATAGTCTGCCAAGTATTTATCAAATAGTTTCAGATTTTATAATTAACGAAATTAGGAATATTTTTAAGGTTTTTGCCACAATTCCCAAATTATGACAATTTCAAACAGCTTAAATCTCACAATGTCTTTGCGTTGATGCATTGGGCATAGTCTGTCAAGTATTTAGCAAATAGTTTCTGATTTTATAATTAACGAAATTCGGGATATTTTTTGTTAAGATCCTCAAATTTCGACAATTCCAAATAGCTTAAATTTCAAAATCTCTTTGCATAGTTGTGTCGGGCATAGTCTGCCAAGTATTTAACAAATAGTTCTAGATTTTATAATTAAAGAATTTAGGTGTATTTTCAAGGTTTTTGTCAGAATTTTTAAATTTCGACAATTTAAGCAGCTTAAATTTCAACATATCTTTGTGTGGATGCATCGAGCACTAAGCTCAAAAGAATAGGGCGTCGTCCCATTTATACCCTTTTCAATAGGGCGTCGTCCCATTTATACCCTTTTCAATAGGGCGTCGTCTCATTTAGACGCTTTATTGCACTGTGTGCCTGCGGCGAATTTCTCTGATCCATTTATGGATCAGTTGCCACAATTATAAGCGCAAATTGTGCCTGCAGCGAATCTTCTGATCCATATGTGGATCAGGTACCACGAACAAATCCAAGACCACTGCGGCGAAACCCCACCAAATTGTCGACTAAATGTCTAGCGGCACTTCACTATCCAGTGCACATTATCGCGCACACGCTATCAAGTTTGCACTGATGCCAACGTGGTGCCACAGTTTTTAGACAAAGCTTGTTGGATAGCTTCCGACTCACTGATCATTTGTTCTCCCATTGGTCGGAACTCAAAAGTTTGAATTTCGCGAGTTACAGTAACTCGAAAGTGCAAAAACACAATACGGCCCTAACTCGCTCGTCTTACGTCGTAGAGCGGCAATCGACACGTCAGGTGAAAGCTCTCGACGTGTTCTTTCATGCGGCTACAAAAGTTTGTTCAATTACGCAAACACGCACCGCCGAAAACGCCATTCTCGGGATTTGACGCTAAGATCGCTCTAACTCGCTCAACTTACGTCGTAGAGAGACGATCTCGAGCTTATCGGATAGCTCTCGACGCAATGATCATTTGTTCTCCCACAGGTTGAAACTCAAAAGTTTGAATTTCGCGAGTTACAGTAACTCAAATGTGCAAAAGCACAAAACGGCTCAAATCGCTCGTCTTACGTCGTAGAGTGGCATTCGACACGTCAGGTGAAAGCTCTCGGCGTGCTCTTTCATGCGGCAGCAACAAATTTTTTAATAACGCAAACACGCACCGCAGAAAGCGCCATTCTCGAAATTTTAACACTAAGATCGCTCTTTGCTACATCAGAAGTGCTACACGGTTTGATTGCTCGTAGTGCGCTCTTTTGTGTCAATTGCTTGCCAAAGCTTTTACAAGTTTTTGTCACTTTTTTAAAAGCGTTGCTTGAAAGAGGGATGTTCTTGCTCTAAAAGCCAAATCGCGGGCGAAATCACTACTGCTATGCAATACCCTCTTGCGAAGCGGGGGCTCATGAAGCGGAGCATGCGGGCGACGAACTCTCGCACTCTCTGCAGAAAGAATGCAACTCTTTGCAATGTCAGTCAGAATACAAACTCAACTTTTTAATACCGAAGCTTGTTTTGTCCGAGAGCGCTGCTTTCTGGGATTGATACAAAAGCTGTACCCTAGCTTGCAATTGGATTACCGCGCTTGGACGCAGACGGTCTAAGCTGTTGAAACAAAGTATTGAAGGGTGCTTGCCTGTCCAAATCAATCTTGGGCGATACACAGAGCAAGCACAATGCGTTCCAGGCAACGAGCCACAGCTGGTGCGTCGAAGTGGAGTGCTCAGGATTGTGTGTCCTTCGCACAAGCAATGCGAACATTTCGACGGCCCCGGCGACACGGTCGGCAGGTGCAAGCGCAGTCTCATGCTGATGCACCTGGAACGCGAGGTGATTTCCGGAGTGCGGATTCTGGAAGGCTTAGTCTGCAAGGAGACGGAAAAGGGCGTCTTCGACTGGACATACCGCGACCAGCGCATTCTCAACGTCACCTGCTTGTATGGTGAGTAGATACGACTGCGGGAAACGACATACCGTAAAAACTCCAATAAGCGACCTGGTCGCTTATTATTTCAACCACCCCTGTAGGGGGGTCGCTTATTGGAGTGGGGTCGCTTACTGGAGGGGGGTCGCTTATTGTTCAATGCCAGTCTGACTCGTCACCTCAGGATGCAACTTTGCAATTTCCTGCATTGAAACCTGTATGATTGTGTGTTTTGGCCAACAAAACCTGAAAATGGAAGCAGAAATCGATGACGAGCATGGCTTCACATTCACTATTGAAGTTTGGTGTGCTATAATGGGAGGAACAGTGACTTATTAAGGAATGTCGGACAGATTTTGACAGAAAATGGGGTCGCTTATTGGAGGGTGGTCGCTTATTATTTCAAACCTCCCTCTAGGGGGGGTCGTTTATTGGAGTGGGGTCGTTTATTGGAGGGGGGTCGCTTATTGGAGGTTTTACAGTAACTCGGGTCAAGACTACAATCTGCTTGCATGTAACGGCAGAAGTTGAAAGCATAGAAGTTGAAATATTTGTTGATCTCCTTGTTTCGCTCGGCCTCAGCCGAGCGAACCCTATCAAGAGCTCGGCGTGCGTGCGTGCGTGCGTGCGTGCGTGCGTGCGTGCGTGCGTGCGTGCGTGCGTGCGTGCGTGCGTGCGTGCGTGCGTGCGTGCGTGCGTGCGTGCGTGCGTACGTGCGTATGTGCGTCACGCTCGCTTCGAGCTTAATAACTCGCTCGTCTGACGTCATAGGACGGAGTTTGAGACATCGTCGAGTAGCCCGCGGACTCCTCTCGCCATCTGAGTGTTCAAAACTGAAATAAGTTTTTAAACTCGCGCGCTACAGTATCTCAAAGTGGGGTCCATTCTAAGACATAAGTTGACCGAAGCTAGTCAAATCGCATATCAAAGTGAAGCGCTCGAGCTCCTGTGCACGAATCCGACAACAAAAAGTTTTAAAAGTTTAAACAAAGAGCTACAGTAACCAAAACGCGTCGAAAACTGGAAACGACACGCTTGCTTCGGGCTTAATAACTCGCTTGTCTGACGTCGCTGGGTTGAGGTCGACACATCGACGGGTAGCCCTCGGACTACTCTCGCCATCTGAGTGTTCAAAACTGAAATAAGTTTTCAAACTCGTGCGCTACAGTATCCCAAAGTAAAGTCCGTTTTAAGACGAAAGTTGACCGAAGCTAGTCAAATCGCATATCAAAGTGAAGCGCTCGAGCTTCTGAGCACGAATCCGACAACAAAAAGTGTTAAAAGTTTAAACAGAGAGCTACAGTAACCAAAACGCGCTAGAAACGACACGCTTACTTCGGGCTTAATGACTCGCTTGTCTGACGTCGCTGGGTTGAGTTTGACACATCGACGGGTAGCCTTCGGACTACGGATTAATCATGCTCACAATTAACCTGTAGTTTTGCGCTAGATTCCAGTGTCTTTTTTTAAATTTAGTCTGAAAAGATGATTTTCTTGGTGTAAAGAATTAAACCCGAGTGATACCAATGTTGCGTAGCAAGACCACTCCAAAACCAGGCAAGTCGTCCGGGGGACGCAGTATACTCCACAAATTTGAACTACTACGCATGGTGACTCCTCTGCTGTTGTGGCCTCCTGGCACCCCCAATTGCAAAAGCAATGCTGAATTCGTGATCTACATCCCAAAATACCCCAGATTCGACATACAACACCCCTAGCTTCCTATGGACTCCGGGAACTGCAATTCTGCACTTGGGGTACGGTAGCATACAAATTCGTCGTAGGTACGTTCAAACATCATCTATGCGCAGAACGGATGCTAAATTCGCAATCAGGGCCTCCGAAAACCCCGAAATCGAGCATAATATTGGCAAAGTTGACCCGATGCCCAAAATTCAAACCGACGCGACAGGGATACTGTAGCTCTGCAAATTTTGTAAAACACTTTTCTGGGCCAGATTTAAGCGCAGAATCGTTTGAAACCACTTTTGGAACGATTCGGCGACGCATTCGAGCGCTATAGACGCTGAAATGCGAAAATCGCAATTTTCGACCCCGGAGTCGAAAAAGTCGCAGTGTAAGAAAGTTTTTTGTGTTTCGCCCGATTTTCTCCGTTCATGGCTCATTCGATAGAGGGCATCTGGGAAGGAGCACCAAGAGTGGTCTCGCCGCTCTAGCTGCTACCTAGCTCGCACAGCAGCCCGTCAAAGTCGACCCGGGGCCAAAAATCGCGAATTTTTCAAATTTGGCGCCAAAATGGGTCCCGCAGCGATCCAATTCTTTTTTTCCACCCTCGGCCCTATCGAGTACTACACCATATCAAAAGATAGTATATACCATTATATGCAACTTTTTCGAGTTCTACCTTGTTTAACCCATTTTCCAGTACTTTGAAAAAATATATTTTTGAATTTCCCGCCAACGGGGTCCCGCAGCGTGACCCCGTTTGGTGTCCACCCTGCCCACTTACTAGGCCTACCCAACGCAAAAGACCGTTTGCAAATCGGCCGCTGCTCGCGCGAACCCCATCCGGTCCAAATTACTGCGTTTCGCGCACAAACGCTATATACTCCACACTTTTTTGTGGAGTATAAAAAGTGTAGTCGCGAGGAGAGTCGAAGACGCTGCACGAAACCGGAAAGGGCCTTGCTACAATCTCAGTAAAAATTCAAAGCTTAAAACCACTCCGCTTTTTAGCACTCCGACCCTGAAAGGGCGGAGTGCTATAGTGGAGGCACCGATTTGTAGAAAGTTTGTACCCAAGATTTCTCGCGCGTGCTTCGTCCGATTTGGACGCGGTTTTTTTTATCGATAGCTCTCGAGGGATAGTAGGTGTGGACGGACCTTCGTTTTTTTCGCGTAGTGGGAAAATTTTGAGAAAATTCAAAAATTCGAATTTTGTAGTACATTGAAAAGCGTTCTCCATCCATAATTATCGCAATGCTTGATCGATTTTGGTGATTTTTGGATATGTTATAGTCCTCGACAATATCTAGCCTGGAAAAGAAACCTCAGCTTCCTAGGTGGTCCCACGCGGAAGTTATGGGCGAAAGAAAATTTCGGAGGTGTGAAATTTCGGTGTAAAAAATCGAGTTGTGAGATTCCGGTGTAAAATCGTTCTAGGATGCAATTTCCCGGAAGCGCCAATCGATTTGCTATCGTTTGGCACCAAGATCGTCGAGATCGGCAGTGTACAACTCCAGAAACGTAGGTCCAACGACCGGCAATTTTGACCGATTTTCGACACTTTTCGACTTTAGGCTGCTTTTACGCTCGAATGCGACTCTTTATGGCAAAATGGGCTGCACCACGTGATTCTCCGTCAAAAAGTGATACGGAACCGATTTTCAAAAATATGTTTTCGGCTACCGTATCCCCGGCCGCGTCCCAAATTCGCATTTCCACCTCAGTGGACCAAATCACAGTTGGAGTCGATTCCGGTGCTTTCGAGGGCGCTGATTCCGAATATGGCACTCGTTTCGCGATGCAGACCAGGATTTGCCACTTTTCGTCGACAATTGGGGCACCTTAACCATGTGTTGTCGAAGCCCTAAGCGTGGGGATTCTTCGGTGCAATATCCAATTTCGGGTATTCTGCGCTGTTAGACGAAGTCGGCACTGGTTCTGCGCTGCAGACAGACGAAGTCGGCACTGGGAAGGAAGTTTCAACACCAACTGCTGTCGCAAAGAAGTTTCTTTCCACTACTCCGGACGACCAGGTATATATGACCGCGGTACAGTTCTGCTGTACGCCGGCATTTGTTGGTGAGGGAAATTTGATTTCCGTATCGCGTCCTCTGAAGTCATGTTCGGGTGGGATTTGCGGTGAATCTTTGTGTGGTATAATTGCCTATTCTACACGGTGTGCAATCGCTTTGTGTGTTTCCGTCCACTGTTCTGTCTCTCTCTCTCTCTTTTCGCGCCCATGTGTTTTGTTTGTAGTAATACGTTAGTGTAGTGCGCAAGTATTCTCCATAGGGTCTTTGTTTCCGTTCCGCGCTCTCTCGCTCGTTCCCACGCTCTGCTGGCGCGTACGCTACATTGCGTAAGCGTGTTTCGTGGCGCGCGTATCTAGATCTACCGCATAGATAGTCCGCCAGCTGTGCGCGCCCCCCTTCTTTGTTTGTCGAGTGCCGTGCGTTGTGTACTAGAGATGGGCACCGGTCACCGGCCGCGGCCGGGCCGGTGGCCGGCTGGTTGAAACTTGACACTGCCAGTCGCTGTGTTTATCCATACTGAGTTTTCCGAAAGTGAAACTAGGTCCTTGTTTACTTGCGCCGTCGGCCAGCGCACATTGCCGGTGGTGTGGCAAAACCTGTGACCGTACAAAACCTGTGTCGACACAGGTTTTGCACGACAAAACCTGTGACTTTACCAATATTGGGCGGCAATGTCTGTGGCAAGTCTTTTGTCAGTGAAAACACGTTACAGAACCTGTGAACTATGTACCAATGTCGGACAGGCACAATTGGTACCCTGCCTAAGTCAGTTGCCAAGATCGCTTGTTGATGGCTTTAGTCAACTATTGAGATCGCCTTTCAATGTTCTGATTGCATGTGTCAATTTTTGAGATTGTAACATGAGGTTGCTAGCTTGCTTGCCACCATGAGCGCTCGCAAGTCGCGACATTAGACCATCTGCTGGTCCTCTGACAAAGTCTCGCAAGGTTGGTCAATTGGTTAGGTACATAGTTGGCAGTGGTTGATTAATTGGTTAGCCGGCATTTTGAAGAAAGGGAAGGTACGGAAGAATGTCTGATACCGATTCGACTGGCGCAACTGCCGTATCAACCGACGGAGAGCTCTGCAGCGAGATCTGGGCGGCGACGGACAAATCTGGACAGATCCCCAGAAAGCAACGACAGATCTGCGCTGAGTTTGCCTTGTATTTGGATAATAGCTTGGGCGGTCATTCCACCCTGGTGATTGACATGTAGGTAGGCTCATCATTCGTCTGCGTGAGTCTCCTCGTCTTTGTGTGTGGTCGTTGCTTTACATTCGTTGCGTTCGTCTCACTTTTAGAATTCACCTCAAAGAACACAATTCTATGTACTTACAGTACCTTGTCCTCAGCCAAACATGTGTGGCACCACATAGCCGGTCGCAGATTTTGCAGGGGTCACACGATTTGATACGACTGGGTCACAGACTTTGTACGGTCACCCAATCTGGAGGTCACAGGTTTTGCACGGTCACAGGTTTTGATACGACACCGGCCGGTCGCCGGTACGAGAATTCCCCATTGCCGGTCGGCCGGTTGTCAGAAGATTTGCCGGCTGGTTCCTGGTAGAAATGTTCTGGCCGGTGCCCATCTCTCTGGCGTTGCTACTGTACGCGACGCGAGATTCTAGACACTACAGATTTGGTTAACTCTAGTTATCCTCAACTTTCGCGTCTTGCTTTGGTTGCGTTGATTCTAGGCTTGCGCTGGCTAAATGTACAATTGTAGGTAGTAGTAGCAAATAGGTAGGTCGCTGGGCGTGATTCGAAGGCTGATTGGCGGGGTACTTCTGTAATCGCCTCTGTTCCACGCTTCTCCGTCGCTGCTACGCAGTTGGCGCGGACGGTCTGCTGCGTAGCAGGCGACGCAATACCTCAATCTGCTATTCCCGAGTCGGGTCGGAGTGCTTCTATGCAGGGGCTCCTGCACGTAATCCTTGTTAAAAGAGACTTGTTTTGTCGACACTCTGCACCGATTCCCCACCACCGCTCTCTATTCGATTCACTCATGAAAGTCCAGCAGCCAGGCCCACTTTTACGCCTCGAGTTCCCCAAAGCCAGTCAAAGCTTGTGGACAGATGCGGTAGTCCTAGTCGGACATTTCGGACCACTCTTTGGCAGTGGAACCAGAGTCGCAGCTCATGCGGGTTGCTTTGCTACTCCTGACATACCGTATATACTCTGATAAGCCCCCCTCCCCTTCTCCAACTTCAAGGGCATGTCGAAGAAGGAGCAGATCAGGAGGGGGGCTTATTGGCGTACTAGGGTGTATAGCCCGTGGATAACACATTGCAGCTTCAGAGACCGATGTCGCGCAGCTGACGTGATGCAGTTTCAGAGACCGATGTCGCGCAGCTGACGTGCTGCAGCTTCAGAGACCGATGTCGCGCATCGTTCTTGGTCAGAAGACAAACCGACGTTTTGCGCTTCGCCTGTGCCCGTGACTCGTGTTCCGGTCTTGGTCAGAAGGCAAACCGACGTTTTGCGCTTCGCCTGTGCCCGTGACTCGTGCTCCGTTCTTGGTCAGAAGACAAACCGACGTTTTGCGCTTCGCCTGTGCCCGTGACTCGCGCGCCGTTCTTGGTCAGAAGACGAAACCCCGTGTTGACGGTGCTTTGACAGTGTGTAAAGCATATTGTTATCACGTTGGGTCTCACAGCGAACCGCAAAAGCTGTTCCGAAGCAACGGAAAGCGTGTGGAGAGCGTGTGGAGACCAACTTGTGATCTTACTGTATACGGCGCAAATTCAAACCGCGCACGATGTACTGCGCACCGGGTATTTTCGGAATTTCGACCGAATTTAGGCGGCGGCCGAAGACCAAACCGAAACTGGGCGCTTCGCCGTCGGAAGGCGGTTCTTTTCGGCCCGGGATCGCCGGGATCCGTGCCCGAAGTCGGGAGTTATCGTTCAGACAGACAGACAGACAGACAGACTGACAGACAGCGCGCGATTAGTAGAGAGGATTTACGGTATCCGTGCCTCACGTTTTCCCCTACTGTACAGAGTGGTTAATTTCATGAACCATTCTTTTCTCCTCGAGGTATGCACCTATATGGTTTGTTTCACGCTTTGTTTGCAACAATAGCAAGCGGATACATGTTGTTCTTTCAGTTCTTGGGGGGCTGATCATGCCAAACCGTGGTGATTGTTCTATCAAAAGTTTTGCAATCGGCAGTCCACAGTGCAAAAGCTGAAAATTGGCGGGGTCTCTGTCGCTCACAGATGGAGGTTTGCTATCATTCAGACGCGTGTGAATTCGGCGGCGCTCCGGACGAGTGGACGGGCTGTTGTGATAATCCAGTCATGCCGAAAAGCGAGTGGCCAAAGCTGGTATCGACGGACGAAAAAGATTCTCTGCGGACACGGATACATACTGGTGCGTGCACCAGCAGGATGTAATTCTACCGGTGCCTTGTATTTAGCATGTATGGCGGCCCATAGCAAAGTCGCACAGTCTCTGAAGTACTGAATAACGGGTAACGGTAACGGATGGATTTTAGTAGTACTACTTTGCTGGAAGTTTAGGCTCAGATTAGATTATTATCAAGGTCTTGAATGTCGTGTAATATTCAGATGTGGATCTTCCACATAAGAGGTACCAAATGGCAAACCCTGAAAAATATTATCACGGGACTAGGTTACTTGTGTGGAGCGCTGACGTCGAGGGGAAGAGAAAGCTGATTTACCACTCACAGTCTGCTGTGAGCCAATGGGTGTGGACCGGCAGACAAAGAGATCTCCTGACTTGCAATCGCGATGGAAAATGGGTCACTCTCCAGAAATACGTTGTGGACCATGTTCAGTGTTCGAAGCCAGGCTAGTTGTTGTTGTTGTTGTTGTTGTTGTTGTTGTTGTTGTTGTTGTTGTCGTCGTCGTCGTCGTCGTCGTCGTCGTCGTCGTCGTCGTCGTCGTCGTCGTCGTCGTCGTCGTCGTCGTCGTCGTCGTCGTCGTCGTCGTCGTCGCCGCCGTCGTCGTCGTCGTCGTCGTCGCCCGCCACCGCTGCCGCCGCCGTCGTCGTCGCCGCCGCCGTAGCCGCCGTCGTCGCCGTCGTCGTCGTCGTCGTCGTCGTCGTCGTCGTCGTCCTCGCCGTCGTCGTCCAACTTTAATCCTAGATTCTATTCCTCTGGCCAACCGAACATGGTGTACCCCTGGGATAAAGAACACAGGAATAAGGGTCAACGTCAACAAACTGCCAATTCTGGCCAATTTTACAACATGTGCCAAGAAACACCGCGTCCAACCGGAGTGTGGTTCCCCCGCTTCTTGCATACTGGAGACGTGTCAAAGGAACTGCAAGTCGCGCGACAACTGTTTTGCTTACCATCTGCGCGACATTCGTGAGAAAACCTGCGACAGCCCGGAGTCTGAGGTACTGTAGTTGCTAGTATGCAACACGTTCCAGCGCTTCTTAGCTTCGGATATTGAATATGGCTTCTCAACAAGCTCCAGTATTAAAAAGTTGAGTTTGTATTCTGACTGACATTGCAAAGAGTTGCGTTCTTTCTGCAGAGAGTGCGAGAGTTCATCGCCCGCATGCTCCGCTTCATGAGCCCCCGCTTCGCAAGATATTGCATTAGCAATATTGATTTCGCCCGCGATTTGGCTTTTAGAGCAAGAACATCCCTCTTTCAAGCAACGCTTTTAAAAAAGTGACAAAACTTGTAAAAGTTTTGGCAAACAATTGACAGAGCACAAAGGAGCGCACTACGAGCATTCAAACTGTGTCGCACTTCTGCATGTAGCAAAGAGCGATCTTAGTGTTAAAATCGCGAGAATGGCGTTTTCTGCGGTGCGTGTTTGTGTAATTGAACAAAGTTTTGTAGCCCCATGAAAGAGCACGTCGAGAGCTTTCACCTGCCGTGTCGATTACCAGCGAAATTCAAACTTTTGAATTTCCACCAATGGGAGAACAAATGATCAGTGAGTCGGGAACTATCCAAAAAGCTCGAGATTGTCTCTCTACGACGCAAGTTGAGCGAGTTAGAACGATCTTAGCGTCAAAATCCCGAGAATGGCGTTTCAGCGGTGCGTTTTTGCGTAATTGAACAAAGTTTTGCAGCCGCATGAAAGAGCACGTCGAGAGCTTTCACCTGGCGTGTCGATTGCAGCTCTACGACGTAAGACGAGCGAGTTAGAGCCATTTTGTGCTTTTGCACCTTCGAGTTACTGTAACTCGCAAAATTCAAACTTTTGAATTTCGACCGATGGGAGAACAAATGATCAGTGAGTCGGGAGCTCTCCAAAAAGCTCGAGATCGTCTCTCTACGACGCAAGTTGAGCGCGTTAGAGCGATTTTAACGTCAAAATGCCGAGAATGGCGTTTTCCGCGGTGCGTGTTTGCGTAATTGAACAAAGTTTTGCAACCGCATGAAAGAACACGTCGAGAGCTTTTACCTGACGTGTCGATTGCCGCTCTACGACGTAACACGAGCGAGTTAGAGCCGTTTTGCGTTTTGACCTTCGGGCTACTGTAGCGCGCGCAATTCAAACTTTTGAATTTCGAAACCTCTTAGCGGAATGATCAGTGAGTCGAGACCTATCCGTAGAGCCCAAGATCTCCGCTCTACGACTTTCCAACGCCGAGATCTGAGAGCGTTACGCACGCACGGACGGACGGACGGACGTACGCACGCACGCCGAGCTCTCGTAGGGTGTCGCCCGCCTGAGGGCGGGCGAAACAAGCTGTGTGTGTAAAAAGTTCAACCTATACTTTGCGTCTGTCAAATTTTGTATAGTGAACTTTGTACACATTGTTAGCCGCATCTGGAGAAAGTGTCTTGAGAATGTGCACCTTAATGCCAAGTGCAGCTATCCCCACGATACGGTTGTCTGTACAGCTGATCTGAAGCTCAGTGATATCGCCGCGTTCGCTATATGATATCGGCATGATACGACGCCGTTTATCTGATGATTCCTACCTGCGCGAAAACGTCACATCCAACAAAAAAACTTGCCAGAAGTTTTGTGCGAGCGAATTCCTGTGTTCAGCGTACGCATTTGTGTTTCCGAGTGCACATTCATCAATAAACAGCTGTTCTGGCCATCAGACGAAAATCTCGATTTTGACATTGTTTTAAACTTTAATTTTAAATGTCTCGAAATTGAAATTTATTAACAAGCTCCGGTATTAAAAAGTCGAGTTTGCATTCTGACTGACATTGCATAGAGTTGCGTTCTTTCTGCAGAGAGTGCGAGAGCCCATCGCCCGTATTGCTCCGCTTCACGAGCTCCCCCTTCGCAAGAGGGTATTGCTTAGCAATATTGATATTGCCCGGGATTTGGTTTTTAGAGCAAGAAAATCCCTCTCTTGAGCAACGCTTTTAAAAAAGTGACAACAACTTGTCAAAGTTTTGACAAACATATGACAGAGCAAGTTTTGCAAATGATCCGTGAGTCGTGAGCTATCCACTGAGCTCGAGATCGTCTCTCTACGACGCAAATCAAGCGAGTTAGAGCGATTTTAGTGTTCGAATCTCGAGAATGGCGTTTCCCGTGGTGCGTGTTTGCGTAATGTTAAAAATTGTTGCTGCCGCATGAAAGAACACGCCGAGAGCTTTCACCTGACGTGACGATCGCCGCTCTACGACGTAAGACGAGCGAGTTAGAGCCGTTTTGCGTTTTCGGGCATTTGGGTTACTGTAACTCGCGAAATTCAAACTTTGCGTTTCGACCAATGGGAGAACAAATGTTCAATGAGTCCAGAGCTATCCAAGGTGCTCAAGATCACCTCTCTACGACGCAAGACAGACGAGTTAGAGCCGTTTTGCGTTTTAAACCTTCGGGTTACTGTAACTTGCGAAATTCAAATTTTTGAGTTTCGACCAATGGGAGAACAAATGATCAGCGAGTCGAGAGCTATCCACTGACCTTGAGATTGTCTCTCTACGACGCAAGTTGAGCGAGTTAGAACGATTTTAGCGTCAAAATGTCGAGAATGGCGTTTTCGGCGGTGCGTGTTTGCGTAATTGAAAGAACTTTTGCAGTCACATGAAAGAACGCGTCGAGAGCTTTCACCTGACGTGTCGATTGCCGCTCTACGACGTAACACGAGCGAGCTAGAGCCGTTTTCCGTTTTGAGCTTCGGGGCACTGTAGCGCGCGCAATTCAAACTTTTGAATCTCGACTTCTCTTAGCGGAATGATCAGTGAGTCGAGACCTATTCGTAGAGCCCAAGATCGTTTCTCTACGTCTTTCCAACGCCGAGATCCGAGAGCGTTACGTACGCACGTACGCACGTACGCACGCACGCACGCCGAGCTCTCCTAGGGTGTCGCCCGGCTGAGGCCGGGCGAAAAAATGCAACACTATGTCACAAATTCTTATTGGCATACGGCCTTGCCATTTCTGCGTTCAAATTCGTCAAAAAACGACGTTCAATTTTGTTGATTTATGGAATTTTGAAAATTAATCACGTATTTCTATTAAATTCCATACTTGCAAAAAATTTCTGTTGCGTTACAAATTATCCGCAGTCTATACTCTTTCCATTTCTGAAGAAATTTCGCCGCTATATCATCAGGTGAACAAGGGAAACGTGCAGGAGACCCTGCAGTGAAGCACTCCGACCAGAACGGGAGAAAGCAGACCACCACTCACTTATCATGAGAAATAAGGCCGATTTCCGCCCAAAGATTCTCCACAAATTCCGCCGGCGCGCGAGTTTCAGAGTACGCATATTCCCTCCCCCTACAAGGACCGGCCGGCGCGCGGCAGAACACCGAAATCCTGTAGACCAGGCCGAATTGAGCCCAAAATGCGCCATTTCGCTTCGATTTAACAAGTAGCCGGCAGCTAAGATTCGGGGCTGCGCCAATCGCAGACTCGCCTTGCCATTTTGGACGGGAAGAATTGACAATTCATGCGCAAATGCTTACTTTACCACGCCGTCGCACTGCATTTCCTTCAATTGTGAAGTTTGAATGCGCGCGCAAATTAAAGTTACAACATAGTTTGAGGAGAGTACGGTAAAAGTTGCATTCAAATTTGAATGTCGGCATTAGGAAAGTGGCTGTTTGAAGGCAAAACCGACAAAAAATGGAGAAACCAATAGCGAATTCGCGTTCCTCGCCGCGAAATACCCTAGAATCGACACTTCAACTGTACAATTACCACACTTTCAGTTTCGTCAACGTAGGGCTACGGTAGGTCGATTTTCGACAAAAACTCGCCAATTTTGATCCGAAACGCCAAAAAAACGCCAGATTCGGCATCAGCGACCTCGAAAGCACCGGCATCGACTCCAACATTGATTTTGACCACCCGGGTGGAAATTCGAATTTTGGACGCGGCCGGGGTACGGTAGCCAAAAAAATATTTTTGAAAATCGATTCCGGATCAGTTTTCAACGGGGAATCGCGTGGTGCAGTCCATTTGGCCATAAATCATCGCAATCGGGCGCTAAAACGGCCGAAAGTCAACAAGCTGTTTTAAAAAAGTTGAGTTGTTTTATTAATACAGAGTGGTTTGTGAGTGTTTTAAAGTGGAAGAGTAAAAGAGTGGATACTCTTGTAAAGTATTTCGAAGCCTTTCCGATATGACGCGCGCCCGCCCAGAGTCCACTATTCATGCGCTACTTTTGACACGCTCCTTTCTTAGGGGTTCTTGCAGGGCAACATTGGGATCGCCCGGGATTAATTTTTTGAGCAAGACACACGCATTTCTGAGCGGTTGTTGCAAGGCAACATTGGGATCGCCCGGGATTATTTGTTTGAGCAAGACACACGCATTTCTGAGCGGTTGTTGCAGGGCAACATTGGGATCGCCCGGGATTAATTTTTTTAGCAGACGAAGTTGTTCGTAAGACAAGGGTTTAAAAAAACAAAAGTATTTGTTTAGGAATGACTGTTCAACAACTGCCTCAGCGTAAGTTTTCAAACGGTCGAACGAATGCCGCTCTATAACGTAAGACGAGCGAGTTAGGGCCGATTTGCTGTTTGAACCTTTGAGTTACTGTAGCTCGCCAAATTCAAACTTTCGAATCTCGACTTCTCATAACGGAATGATCAGTGTGACGAAACCTATTCAACAAACTCAAGATCGTCTCTCTATGACGAAAGACGAGCGAGTTAGAGCGATTTCTATGCTAAAAACGCGAGAATGTCGCTTTTCGTGGTGCGTGTTTGCGTAATTAACAAATTTTTTACGCCAAGTGAAAGCGCACGTCGAGACCTTTTAGTTGACCTATCGCACGCCGCTCTACGACGTAAGACGAGCGTGTTAGAGCCGTTTTGCGTTTTGGACCTTCGAGTTACTGTAGCGCGCGCAATTCAAACTTTTGAATTTCGACTTCTCTTAACGGAATTATCAGTGTGCCGAAACGTATTCAACGAACTCAAGATCGTCTCTCTATGACGAAAGACGAGCGAGTTAGATAAGTTTCGCGTTTTAAACCTTTGGGTTACTGTAGCTCGCGAAATTCAAACTTTTGAGTTTCGACCAATAGAAGAACAAATGATCAGTGAGTCGAGAGCTATCCAACCAACCCAAGATCGTCTCCCTACGACGCACGCTGAGCGAGTTAGAGCGATTTCTGCGTTAAAAACGCGAGAATGTCGTTTTTCGTGGTGCGTGTTCGCGTAATTAACAAAAGTTTTAATGCCAAACGAAAGCGCACGTCGAGACCTTTTAGTTGACCTATCGCGCGCCGCTCTACGACGTAAGACGAGCGAGTTAGAGCCGTTTTCAGTTTGAACCTTCGGGTTACTGTAGCGCGCGCAATTCAAACTTTTGAATTTCGAAGTCTCTTAGCAACATTACCAGTGAGTCGAGACCTTTCCGTAAAGCCCAAGATCGCCTTCCTACGACGTTCCAACGCCTAGATCTGAGAGCGTGACGGACGAACGGACGAACGAACGAACGAACGGACGCAAAGCTCTCGTAGGGGTTCGCCCGGCTGAGGCCGGGCGAAAAAATTGGAATTTTCGACCCCCGACGGAGACCCGTTGGCAAATCAGAACTCAAGATTTCCGCGGCGGATTTCAGAGATTTTGGTCTTAAACGAAAGAGAACATGATCATCTTGCCGATTTGAGATATCTGGCCCGATCCAACAACTCCCTGATTTACTAGGATTTTTTAAAGGCAAATTTTTGTCAAAAAACCACTTTCGGCTACCGTAACCCGAGAACGCGTCGGCCGATTGGCTCGGGATTTTTTTTCCGCAAAAGCTCTCGTAGAGGGCTATAACATATCCAAAGGGCGTCAAAATCGACCGACTATTCCAGAAATTCCAGCTGGGTGAACACCCTCGCAGTAAGTAAAAATTCAAATTTTTGAATTTTTCTCAAAATTTTCCCACTACGCGAAAAAAACGAAGGCCCGAGCACCCCTAGTATCCCTCGAGAGCTATCGATTAAAAAAAAGTCCAAATCGGGTGAACCACGCGCGAGAAATCTTGGGGCAAAAAAGTTAGTCGGTGTCAGCTCCACTATAGCACTCCGCCCCTTTTGGGGTCGGAGTGCTAAAAAGTCGATTTTTGACATTTCCATATTTTGATTGAAAAGATCTCGAAATTATGTCTCGAAATTGAAATTTATTAAAAATGCAACACTATGTCACAAATTCTTATTGGCATACGGCCTTGCCATTTCTGCGTTCAAATTCGTCAAAAAACGACGTTCAATTTTGTTGATTTATGGAATTTTGAAAAATAATCACGTATTTCTATTAAATTCCATACTTGCAAAAAATTTCTGTTGCGTTACAAATTATCCGCAGTCTATACTCTTTCCATTTCTGAAGAAATTTCGCCGCTATATCATCAGGTGAAAAAGTCGATTTTTGACATTTCCATATTTTGATTGAAAAGATCTCGAAATTGCAATTTTTAAAAACTGCAAAACTATGTCACAAATCCTTATTGGCATATGACCTTTCCATTTCTGCATTCACATTCGTCAATAAATAACGTTGTATTTTAGTCAATTAATGCAATTTTGACAAATAATCACGTATTTCTATTAAATTCCACATTTGCAAAAAATTTCTTTTGTGTTACAAATTTTCCGCGGTCCGTGCTCCTTCCATTTCTGAAGAAATTGCGCGGCTAGCGCATTAGACGAAAAAGTCGATTTTCGACATTTTCGAATTTTAATTGCGAATATCTCGAAAATGCAAAATTAGCAACAGAAACGGACATCAGATCCGTACTCAGCGACATCGACTCTACTTGACCTCATATGTCACTGACTTTACTTCGGTGCGACGAACAGACACACACACACACACACAGACACACACACATTGTCATCCGTATATATACACCTCGCCGCGCTGAGGCGCGGCGAAAAAATGTGATGAATGTAATGTCGCATAGATCAAACAGGAGTGCATGTACATGTAGGTCCAGGAATTCTCAGGCGGCAGCAAAGGGGGAAGAGGCGACTTGCGAAATGTTCTCGGCGGTTCCTCACAAGCAGCAGCTGTGCATGGAGGAGCCTCCTAAACTACCGTACCTGGGATACGCCATTGAGGAGGGGGAGTCCTGCGTGGAAGAGGCCAATGACCTCACTGATGGAGTTGAGAAGTGCCAGTAGAAACGTCTGGCTGATGTTAAAAGCATACAGTACCTACCTACACAGTGTTGTCTCTTCGTGGGTCGTAACGTGACATGTCGCAAGTTTGGTCCGACTTTGCTATTTCCGCGTTCACATTCATCAATAAGCAGCAGTTCTGGCAGTTTATGGAATCTTCGCAAATAACCGCATACCTATTTCCATGAAATTTCACATTTGCAAAGACTCTATTTGGCGTTACTAATTATCCCTAGTCTATGCCCTTGCCCAGTATGTTTTCACGCCTCAACACATCTAACCTGTTGTTGTGCCAAATCCCGCTGAGGAAGGACACCAAAGCCTTGCGGGTGAACTACACAACTTGCGTGAGTCGTCAGACATTCCACGTTTCAGCCATGATGATACAGGGACCAGTTACTGTAATCAAGTGTCTAGGTGATTGGTTACGCATTTGTGCCGAGCAATGGAAGACACATATGATGATCGATAGCAATCGATAGCATAGCAATGATCGTACACAGCTATGTACGCACTTCGGATCGCCGCGTATGAGTGAATATGTACATTTCATGTAAAATGCCTAAAGGCAGAAAGGGGAATGTGTTCCGAGTATGAAGCATGTAAAAGTAAGAGTATTAAACGATATTCCTATGGTGTAGCAAATGCGGCGCTTTGCGCCGCCCACCAATGTGTTAAAGAAAGAATAGTACCAGTATTGATTGAAAGAGAGCATTTTCGACAAAAATCATCCACACAAACTGCACAAACAAAGGTCACAACGACACGCTAGGATGTGCCGAATATGTTGCCGCGTGTCGTTGTGACCTTTGCGCAGTTTGTGTGGATAATTTTTGTCGAAAATGCTTTCTTTCAATCAATACTGGTACTATTCTTTCTTTAACACATTGGTGGGCGGCGCAAAGCGCCGCATTTGCTACACCATAGGAATATCGTTTAATACTCTTACTTTTTTCGCCGCGCCTCAGCGCGGCGAGGTGTATATATACGGTTGACAATGTGTGTGTGTGTGTCCGTCCGTCCGTCCGTCCGTCCGTCCGTGCCACCGAAGTAAGAAACACGACATATGTGGTCAAGTAGAGTCAAGGTCGCTGAGTACTTATCCGATGTCCGTTTCTGTTGCTAATTTCGCATTTTCGAGATATTCACAATTAAAATTCAAAAATGTCGAAAATCGACTTTTTCACCTGATGAGCTAGCCGCGAAATTTCTTCAGAAATGGAAAGAGCACGGACCGCGGATAATTTGTAGCCAAAAAGAATTTTTTTGTCAATGTGAAATTTGATAGAAATACGCAATTGTTTGTCGAAATTTCTTAAATTGACAAAAATAGAACGTCATTTATTGACGAATGTAAATGCAGAAACTGAAACGTCGTAAGCCAAAAAGAATTTGTGACATATTTTTTCAGTTTTGAAATATTGCAATTTAGAGATATTTACAATTAAAATGTTAAAATGTCAAAAATCGACTTTTTCGCCTGATGAGCTAGCGGCGAAATTTCTTCAGAAGTGGAAAGAGCATAGGCCGTGGACAATTTGTAACACAAAAGAAATTTTTTTCAAATGTGGAATTTCATAGAAATACGCAATTATTTGTCAAAATTTTATAAATTGACAGAAATAGAACGTCATTTATTGACGAATGTGAATGCAGAAATTGAAAGGTCGTAAGCTAATAAGCATTTGTGACATGGTTCTACAGTTTTGAAATATTGCAATTTAGAGATATTTACAATTAAAATGTTAAAATGTCAAAAATCGACTTTGTCGCCTGATGGACTAGCGGCGAAATTTCTTCAGAAATGGAAAGAGCATAGACCGCGGATAATTTGTAACACAACCAAAATTGTTTGCAATTGTGGAATTGTATAGAAATACGCCACAATTTGCCAAAATTCTATAAATTGACAAAAGCGTCATAACGCAGAAATACGCAACCAAACGAAATTCCTGGTAGAGAACGACTGCACCAAACAGTTGGCAAGTTTTTTTGTTCGATGTGGCGTATTCCCACAGGTATAAAACTTCAGATCAACGGCGTCGTATCATGCCGATACCATATAGCGAACGCGGCGATATCACTGAGCTTTAGATCAGTTGTACAGACAACCGTATCGTGGTAATAGCTGCATTTCAATAGTGGTACACGTTTTCAAGATACCTTCTCTAGATACGGCTAATTATGCGAATGAAACTCACTATACTCTTCACCAAGATTTGACAGACACAAAGCATAGGTTGAACTTTTTACACACACAGCTTGTACATGCTTCATACTTGGAACACATTCCCCTTTCTGCCTTTAGGCATTTTACATAAAATACTCTTACTTTTTGATTGGCGGAGCCAATCAACCCACGTTACCGATGTAGGCCACCTTGAGACACGACTGTAAAGGCTCTCGTTTGAGTTTGACATATTTTGGTAACGTGCGGGACGAGCAGGGCAATTTGGTAACACGCATGCAGGGCCTCCTGAACGAGCGGGGGCACTTTGAGGCACGCACAACACGAGTAGAACATTTTGGGACACGTATGCGGGGCCTCCTGAGCGAGCGGAAACACTTTGAGGCACGCACAAAACGAACAGGACAATTTTGGGACACCTATCCAGGGCCTCCTGAACGAGCGGGGGCACTTTGAGGCACGCACAAAACTTAACAGGACAATTTTGGAACACCTATGCAGGGCCTCCTGAACGAGCGTGGGCACTCTGAGGCACGCACAAAGCGAACAGGACAATTTTGTTACACCCATGCGGGGCCTCCTGAACAAGCGGGGGCACTATGAGGCACGCTCAAAACTTAACAGGACAATTTTGGGACACCTATGCAGGGCCTCCTGAACGAGCGGAGGCACTTTGAGGCACGCACAAAGCGAACAGGACAATTTTGTTACACCTATGCGGGGCCTCCTGAACAAGCGGGGGCACTTTGAGGCACGCTCAAAACTTAACAGGACAATTTTGGGACACCTATGCAGGGCCTCCTGAACGAGCGGAGGCACTTTGAGGCACGCACAAAACTTGACAGGACAATTTTGGGGCACCTATGCAGGACCTCCTGAACGAGCGGGGGCACTTTGAGGCACGCACAAAGCGAACAGGACAATTTTGAGGCACCTATGCAGGGCCTCCTGAACGAGCGGGGGCACTTTGAGGCACGCACAAAACTCAACAAGACAATTTTGGGACACCTATGCAGGGCCTCCTGAACGAGCGGGGGCACTTTGAGGCGCGCACAAAACTTAACAGGACAATTTGGGACACCTGTATGCAGGGCCTCCTGAACAAGCGGGGGCACTTCGGGGGTTGGTGTTATATGCGCGCAACCATCGGTGGGAAGAATGCAAGGCGACTGTACGAGATCCTGATTGATGGACGTTAGAGCGTGATCTGGAGGAGGAGGAGAAGAAGGAGAAGGAGTAGAAGACGGAGAAGAATCCACACCCCCGCCCGTGGGACAAGAAGCGCGCTGCGATCATTTTTGCGCCTGTAACTTTTGCTACACTGTACCGATTTTCACCAAATTTGGAATTTGATCTATTTATGATAAAGTCCTTTAGTGTGCCTAATTTCAGCCACTTTTGTTTAGTACAGCCCGAGAAACAAACATCGTGACGATGGGAAAAGGTGCGCGCGGCCTTCATGGGACTTAGAATTATGGTTTGGCGCTGCCGCGCCAACCATGATGAGTGCGGCCGCTGCCTTCTCGTTACGACTGCGAGGCACTATTATAGACACGCCCCGGCGCTTCAACCAATTGCCAAACCCAGTTTTTTCGCCCGGCCTCAGCCGGGCGAACCCCTACGAGAGCTTATCGTTCGTTCGTGCGTGCGTGCGTGCGTGCGTCCGTTCGTTACGCTCTCAGATCTCGGCGTCGGTAGGTTGTAGGAAGGAGATCTTGGGCTCTACGGAAAGGTCTCGACTCACTGAGAATTGCGCTAAGAGGTTTCGAAATTCAAAACTTTGAATTACGCGCGCTACAGTAACCCGAAGGTCAAAACTGAAAACGCCTCTAACTCGCTCGTCTTACGTCGTAGAGCGGCGCGCGATAGGTCAACTAAAAGGTCTCGACGTGCTCTTTCGTTTGGCATTAAAACTTTTGTTAATTACGCAAACACGCATTACGGAAAACGCCATTCTCGACTCCGTTAGTACTAAATTTGCTCCAATATGCTTGTCTTGCGTTGTAGAGTGATGTTGTTGGGTTGTTTCGACAAATTTGGATTCATTGAGCATTCGAGCTCCAATGGTGCGCGACTTTGAAATTTGAATTTACGATTTACAGTAATTCAAACGTTGGACAATAGAAAACGGCTCTAATTGTTTCGTTTTACGTTGAAGAAAGGTCTGTCGTAGTTCGTTTGAAAGTTGTCTACGTGTTCTTTCATGCGATATCGTAAAATTTTCAATTTAGTAAATACGCTTGAAGAAAATCGACATTTCGACATTGTTGACGCGGAACTAGGTAGCTTCGTCTAGCGGGCAAAATTGTGCTCTCGCAGCGTGAATGACGTTCGACAAATCGTTGAAAGCGTACGACGTGTCGTAGTATGGTATTAAAATGCCGAGAATTTCTTTGTAGAATGTATATAATCTGGAGTTCTTAGGTATAGAAAGAGTTACGGACTGCTCGTCTTACATAGCAGTAGGTTTATTTTGTTCTGGGTTTCAATAGTAGTTAGCGACTAATTTAATACGGTACATTGTAAACACTGAAGGTTTGGCGAATTCTAAATCGCTACGATTGCGTACTGCTTCAATTGTGGTGAACGATTGCGTTCTGCGCTCTGCTTCTTCAAGTTGTGTGTTTCAGCTATCTTCAGTGGAATCCACTTGGAATGCGCTTTCAAGATTGCACTGCGAAGGACGTTGTCGCCGTCGCAAAATTCGCTCGCCGCATAAAGAATAAATGCACGTGGCAGCTCTTTCCTAACCGCGCGGAAGGTAGGGGGTAGTATCTTGCTGCAGTGAGGCTGGGGCGACGCCGCCTTGTCTAGTGCTATAGCTCAACGTTGGTGCGCGCATGGCGCCTTCATACTAGGCGTATGCGCGCGCATCAGCCTACAAGGCAACTCGCTCGCTGGCTGCCGCGCAACGCTAGGCTCATTCTTTTCGGCTCAGTGCGTTGACTTTACGGTGCGTACGTAAGAAAGTCAGTTCGTTGTCTGTCAGTTCTCTTTCGTTGGCCGGTCGAGCAGTCCTCGCCGCTGTCGTTTGGTGAGGAGACGATGCAATACACAACGCTTTAGTGCCTAAATAGTGCCGCAATCGGAAATTCCAATTTTCGCGGGAAATACTGCGTTTTGTTGCGGAAAAACGCAGTTTTCACGCGTAAATTGTGGGTTTTCGGTTGTGTAACGTTGAAAACCAACCCAATCGCCAAAGAGTAGGGTCAAAATATAAGTATTCGACAGCGCGCTCACTGATCATTTGTTCTTCTATTGGTCGAAACTCAAAAGTTTGAATTTCGGGAGCTACAGTAACCCAGAGGTTTAAAACGCGAAACTTATCTAACTCGCTCGTCTTCCGTCATAGAGAGACGATCTTGAGTTCGTTGAACAGGTTTCGGCACACTGATAATTCCGTTAGGAGAAGTCGAAATTCAAAAGTTTGAATTGCGCGCGCTACAGTAACCCGAGGGTCCAAAACGCAGAACGGCTCTAACACGTTCGTCTTACGTCGTAGAGCGGCGTGCGATAGGGCAACTAAAAGGTCTCGACGTGCTCTTTCACTTGGCGTAAAAATTTTGTTTATTACGCAAACACGCACCACGAAAAACGACAATCTTGCGTTTTAGCATAGAAATCGCTCTAACTCGCTCAGCGTGCGTCGTAGAGAGACGATCTTGAGTTGCTGGATAGCTCTTGACTCACTGATCATTTGTTCTTCTATTGGTCGAAACTCAAAAGTTTGAATATCGCGATCTACAGTAACCCAAAGGCTCAAACAGCAAATCGCCCCTACCTCGCTCGTCTTACGTTGTAGAGCGGCATTCGTTCGACCGTTTGAAAGCTTACGTTGAGATAGTTGTTGAACACTCATTCCTAAAGGAATACTTTTGTTTTTTTAAACCCTTGTCTTACGAACAAGTTTGTCTGCTAAAAAAATTAATCCCGGGCGATCCCAATGTTGCCTTGCAACAACTACTCAGAAATGCGTGTGTCTTGCTCAAAAAATAATCCCGGGCGATCCCAATGTTGCCCTGCAAGAACCCCTCAGAAAGGAGCGTGTCAGAAGTAGCGCATGAATAGTGAACTGCGGGCGGGCGCGCGTCATATCGGAAAGGCTTCGAAATACTTTACAAAAGTATCCACTCTTTTACTCTTCCACTTTAAAACACTCACAAACCACTCTGTATTAATAAAACAACTCAACTTTTTTAAAACAGCTTGTTTGCAGTTTGCACAAGTCTCGGTTGGAACCTGCCATCTGCAGCTTGTCCAATATCTACGCAAACGTCTGGCCATTCCCAACATGACTACAATGCAAAATCAGGCGTTTTGAACCGCCATCTCGAAGTCGAATCAAGCGGGCGCGACGTGTCTCGGCCGCCTGACCCGTCTCCAGGTGAGTAGAGTGGCCATTCCAAGGGCCAGTCTGCAGGTGTCGCTGACGAAGAAGGCGCACTCGACGGCGCTGACCACGCTAAAGCCCAGGAAGACGCCCAGCAGGCCGCCGAACTTGCTCACCAGCGTCTCCAGCTGAATGTTGAGACTGCGAGGTGCGACTAGCATTGCACAAGCGCTAGTTTAGACAGTTTAGACAGGTTTAGTTCTAGACTACAGGACAGAATACAGACAGGACAAGTTTGTCCAACGATTGGGTGGGTTAAATAGATGTCCATTGGACAAATACCATCCGTCTATCGGACAAATCAGATGTCTGTAGCAAAGGTACAATACAAGCGGAGTTCTGCTACCAACTGGACAGTTTTGTGGCAGTCAACACCCACCGTTCTGCGAGGCGCCTCTCGCATGATACGGTAGCCCAATCGTTCCATGTACAAGTTGAGCTTGACGTGGTTCTGCCTGAAGCTTCGGCCGTTTCAGATGTGCAGTGGCGCATAGCAGCTCGCACCCAGTATCCACCCTACCGGTAGATGTGACGGCACAGCGCCTCAAACACTTCGCGATTTACAGAAGTGTTGCCTCCTTCAGAGACGACCGGTCGCTTGCACTTGGGAACCTGTGATATGAACGCCACTGCACTGACGAAAGGAAGGAATAAATGCTATGCCTAGCTGCACAGATATTCCACAATGAGCACTTTCATTGATTCAACTTGCTCACGTCAAAGTTGACAGCTGGAAAGACACTCTCGGTCTGAGTTACGTCGTAGACGCGCTCCCTGCAGCAAGTGGTAGACAGAAATCCATATTCAGCAATCTTTGAATAGACCTGGGCCGACTTCAGAGTGCTCTTCGCACCTGCAGGGGACAGGACAGTTGCAGTCTGCGGCGGCGTCTTTGTTGAACTGGTCGCGCGCCTCTCTTGCACAATGAATTGCTGAAGCAACCTGAATGCTTGCTAGCCTAGCGAAAGCACCAGTGTGTAACCGACCATCCTCCAGTGTGCAGTAGGTGTCGTTGGCCGTTGGCAGATGGTACGTAGGGTCGCCGCAACCGCAACGTCGAATGAAGAAGCGCTGAGCGCACGCCTTCCAGCATCCCTGAGAATTGGTGTTGTTACAGTGGCCGACAAATGAGCTGCAGAGAATGCACCTCAGTGGTGTAGCTCTTTTCCCTGTGAAAGAAGCCAGCTCTGACCACCTCATCCGGATCGCCGCTATCCAAGCAGGACTTGTAGAGCCATTCCGTACTTCGATGCACCTCGGTCTTCGATTCAGCAGAGGATTGCGCATGACATTGTAAATCGAGCTTGCCACAACCTCTAATCAGCGTACCATGGTGAAAGCGAGATGCGCGGCCTTTCCAGGCGAGAGGTTGAATCCTTCGTTGTCGATGAAGACTTCGTCGTTCACCCCATGGAGGGCCACACGCACGCCGGCCAATACGCTACTCGACAGGAACTCGCTCTGGTTCAGGAACAGCAACAGCTCCAGACCTGCTGTGTTGTGTGGTACGGATGACGAATTTTCCGACTTTGTGAAAACTTAAACATTGCCATAACCCAGCGTTTCATACAACAATTCATTTTAATTGTTGTATAGTATAGTATAGTATTGGCCGAGAATTTTGCATTGTTGTATTGTATAGTATTGTATAACCCTCCGGAATGAATTGTTGTATAGTATAGTATAGTATGGCCTCTGGAATTTCAATTGTTGTATTGTACAACAATATGAATTGTTGTACGGCAAATTGGAAATCGTTGAATAATGTCACCTCAGTGTAAGATTTCAGACGCGAAAATTAAGCATAGCCATACAATTCAGTACAAAATCAACTTCCAATCGGGCCAAATCACCACAGAAACACAGGATTTGTAACCATACTTGAGTTTTGGAAACCGTCTATGCGTCATTTTGATGCATACAACTCTGCGATTTTATACAACATTGCATTGTTGTATAGCATCGAATTGTTGTATAGTATGTTATAGTATGCCAAATCTGACATCAATTGTTGTATAGTATAGTATTGTACAACAAATGCCCAAGGAATTGTTGTATAGTATAGTATGCTATACTATAACATACTATACAACTATACAACAATGCATTGTGGTATTGTATGAAACGCTGCCATAACCTGCTGGCTTGCCAGCCCGGCCGATTCTGTAGGGGCTAGAGCGGTTTGCATTCAGCGTGAAGCAGCCTCCGTATTGGCCCACGTGGTGGGACGTCGTCGACGACCTCAACTCAGTCAATTGTCACACGTCTGCGCTCTGCTTGGCAAACAATCTTGTGAAACTTGACAGATTGTCACACGTCCGCGCTCTGCTTGGCAAACAATCTTGTGAAACTTGACAGTCTGTCCACTCACCACACATTGGCTTGCTCGCAGTCGACGCCGCCGATCTTGCAGTACGAGACGAATTCGTCCAGTCTGTAGTTTAGTGAGTCCAACACCTCTTGCGGCAACGAGTTCATCAGATAGGGAAGCAGATCGGCGAAAGTCGTGAAGAGTGCCACTGTGTCCTCTATCTGCAAAGTGACAGGAAGGATGAATTGAACCGGCAACGTCTCTCTAACGTACATATAACAAGCTTTGTGTAAAAACTCTGGCACCACGTTGGCATCAGTGTAAACTTGAGAGCGTGTGCGCGATAATGTGCACTGGATAGTGAAGTGCCGCTAGACAATTAGTCGACAATCTGGTGGGGTATAGCCGCAATTGGTCTTGGATTTGTTCGTGGTACCTGATACACATATGGATCAGAATATTCGCCGCAGGCACACTTTGCGCTTTTAATTGTGGCAACTGATCCATAAATGGATCAGAGAGATTCGCCGCAGGCACACAGTGCAATAAAAGCGTCCAAATGAGACGACGCGCTATTGAAAAGGGTATAAATGGGACGACGCCCTATTGTAAAGGGCATAAATGGGACGACGCCCTATTCTTTTGGGCTTAGGGCCTGAAATTGTCGAAATTTGGGAATTTTAACAATACCCTTGAAAATATCCCTAACTTCGTTAATTATAAAATTTGAAACTATTTGCTAAATACTTGGCAGACTATGCTCGATACATCCGTGCAAAGAACTTTTGAAATTTAAGCTGTTTGAAATTGTCGAAATTTGGGGATTTTAGCAAAACCCTTGAAAAAATCCCAAATTTCGTTAATTATAAAATCAGAAACTATTTGCTAAATACTTGGCAGACTATGCTGGATACATCCGTTCAAAAAAGTTTTTAAATTTAAGCTGTTTAAAATTGTTGAATTTTGGGAATTTTAACAAAACCCTTGAAAATATCCCTAATTTCGTTAATTACAAAACCTGAAAGTATTTGCTAAATACTTGGCAGACAATGCCGGACACAACCATGTGAAGAAATTTTGAAATTGAAGCCTTTTGAAATTGTGTATATTTGGCAATTCTGACAAAAACCTTGAAAATATTCCTAAATTCGTTAATTTTAAAATCTGAAACTATTTGCTAAATACTTGGTAGACTATGCCCGACACAACCATGTAAAGAAAATTTATAATTTAAGCCGTTTAAAATTGCCGAAATTTGGAAATTTTGGCAATACCCTTGAAAATATCCCTAATTTCGTTAATTATAAAATTTGAAACTATTTGCTAAATGCTTGGCAGACTATGCTCGATACATCCGTGCAAAGAAAATTTGAAATTTAAGCCGTTTGAAATTGACGAAATTTGGGGATTTTGTTAAAACCCTTGAAAATATCCTTAATTTCGATAATTATATTCGCTGAATCTATTTGATAAATACTTGGCAGACTATGCTCGATACATCGGTGCAAAGAAGTTTTGAAATTTAAGCTGTTTGAATTTGTCGAAATTTGAGAATTTTGACAAAAACCTTGAAAGAAAATATCCCTAATTTCGTGAATTCCAAAATCCGAAACTATGTCACAAATTCATCGCGTCTTATGCCCTTTCCATTTCAGCAAAAACTTTCTCGATACGACTTGTAAATAAAAGTGTCATTTTTGACATTTTCGAATTTTAATTGTAAATATCTCGAAATAGCGAAATTAGCAACAGAAACGGACAACGGCACGTTACTCAGCGCATTCGACTCCATCGGGTGGCACTAACCGTCATGTTTAGTTGTTTGACACAGACAGACACACAGACACACACACACACACACGAACAGACATTAGCGTCCGTATATATGTTACAGTGAATACCCGCATCCATGCGGGTTTTCACTAGAAGTGTTAGTGAATACCCGCATATGCGGGTTTTCACTAGCCGTGTTAGTGAATACCCGCATATGCGGGTATTCACTAAAAAGTTTAGTGAAAACCCGTCTAGGAGTGCATGGTGAGTTCTGAACGAGTCCACGCCAGATTACTGAATGAGTTCACACCAAAATACTGAATCAACACAAATTACGGAATACACCAAATTACTACACGAGTCGGCACCAAAAGGGGATATCGTAGGTCTGAGCAGGATGTGGTCGTAGGCTAGGCGGAGATCGTAGGCCTGAGCAGGAGGAGATCGTAGGCTAGGCGGAGATCGTAGGCCTGAGCAGGAGGAGATCGTAGGCTAGGCGGAGATCGTAGCCCTGAGCAGGCGGAGATCGTAGGCCTGAGCAGGAGGAGATCGTAGGCTAGGCTGAGATCGTAGGCCTGAGCAGGAGGAGATCGTAGGCTAGGCGGAGATCGTAGGCCTGAGCAGGAGGAGATCGTAGGCTAGGCGGAGATCGTAGGCCTGAGCAGGAGGAGATCGTAGGCTAGGCGGAGATCGTAGGCCTGAGCAGGAGGAGATCGTAGGCTAGGCGGAGATCGTAGGCCTGAGCAGGAGGAGATCGTAGGCTAGGCGGAGATCGTAGGCCTGAGCAGGAGGAGATCGTAGGCTAGGCGGAGATCGTAGGCCTGAGCAGGAGGAGATCGTCGGCTAGGCAGAGATCGTAGGCCTGAGCAGGAGGAGATCGTAGACCTGAGCCGGAGGAAAGCCTGAGCCTAAGCCTAAGCCTAAGCCTGAGCCAAAGCCTGAGCCAAAATACATTCATTGTAACGGTGGAATGAATTGGTGCGGATTCATTCAGTAATCGCTGCTGAACTTGAAGGAAAAGAACCCAAGAAAACAATTCAATGCTAGGATGTTTGGAAGGATTATATTAAATATATGGGGAGACTTCAAGCGGACCTTGGAATAAGAAAGTACCGTGTTCACTTGTATGCGGCTGGCGATTCTGTGGAACAGCGCCGTGAAACAAGCATATGCGGGTATTCACTAACTGGACCAGTGAAAACCAGCATATGCGGGTATTCACTAACGGGATCAGTGAATACCCGCATATGCGGGTTTTCACTGGATGCGGGTATTCCCTTTCACATATATACTCGCCGCCCTGGGGGGCGGTGAAACAAGTAGGTAACGTCATCAACGTACATACGTAGAGTATGTACCATTATCAACTCCTTCCTGGTCCCATTTCGTTTGTTGTGTGTCGAAAGCGCTGCTGGAGTAACTGCCGCTTCCTTGTCCTGTCCGAACACTGTCGTCGCTGTCGCTGAAGTTTCAACGTCGCCACTTGCTAAAGTAGCAGTAGCATTGACAGATGTGGAGTCTGAATGGCATAATTTAGCTCGTTTCTTTTTGGTTTCTGATTTTAGCTGCTATTGACGAATTCAATGCGCCGCAAGAAGCCCAACCATTGTAGCAATTCGCTCTCAATCCCAGTTCAACGTTGACGTCGTCCATTTGACAAATGGGAAAAGCCGGCATCCCACAACTCATGTCCACGACGCCTGCACTTCTCTGGCCACCGCCCAGTCCGCCGCAGTCTTCGTCTGATGTAGGGTCGTTAGGCTCGATCTCGCCCCAGCAGATGTCGTCGTCTGCCGGCACCTTCTGGCAGTCGATGGTCCAGTACCATCCCTGCTTCTTGTTCTTCTGATTGGGTTCTTGCGTCAGAGCGATATGGTAGAAGGGAGACGGACCTAGCAAACGTTAGAACAAGGTGGTGCACGGCTCTGGCTTATGCTGTGTACCTCGTGGAAAATGGCATTGGAAAAAACCTTGCTGTCTCTCGAGAAAACTGAACTCTTCGTCGTCCACTCTACTTGCAAGCTGGCCGCCACACTGGGCGCACCGCTCTTCAGCCACTGTGTGGTTGACCTCCTCTTTCAGTACCACCAGACAGCGGTTTCTCAAGGAACTGTGGCAGACGCCTGAACGAGAGTTATCGTAATGCTTGGCAAGCTATGGGAGGCGAGACCGAGCTACGGCAGATTATAGCCTCGCCTCCATCTGAAGTTGAGTTGAAATGATCGATGACATTTGCTGGGACGTTGCAGATGTCTTGGAAGTCGCTGGTCGTCAGACGCGACGGCGCCTTCGTTGTCGTCTTCACCTCCAGTATGATTATTGGACCATGCTTGCCTTGGCTTGCTTCTGACGTGGGCAGCGCTTCGGCTGCTTGAAATCTGACTGTCAACAGAATACCCACAGCAAGAACTGATCGCATTGTAGTGGCTATCTTTCAATGGTAGTCTTCGACTTTAAGACGCCTTCCTCGGTATTCGAACGGAAGCCCAAGCGAGCAACCGACCTCTGCCAACTTCTTTCCAACAAACTGCTTGCGAAATGGTGTCTGGATCACCAGTTTGTTCTAGAAAATGTGTACGTAGCACCAAGCGAAAATAGTAGCCCATCCTGGTGTAATTTAAGACTGCAAAGCCTGGCAATTGATTGCAACCCAGCTACTCTCTTCGATTGGATTAACGAAATAGTGCCTTGCTAGTGTAATGACGACAGTGAAGTGAGGTTGTTCATCAAAGCAAGAGGAACGTCTGTAAAACCGTCGTATAAACAACCATGGTACACTAACTAACTACGATATTGCGACACCCTCACTGATGACGGACTGCAAACACTAATCAGTTGCGGCGTGGGTGGTATTTGTGTACAGTAGCAAAGTGGTGTGCTGTGTATTTGTTTACAGCACGGCGCCTTAGAGAAAATTGACTCTCAGTTGCGGTGCATCCTTATCGTTACAACAATGACAGGCTCTCGCCGCGTTGCGCGCCTGTGACAACTCTTTTCGGTACATTACTGCGCAGCAAGAACTTGCGAACGTACAGCAAAGAGGCGACATTGCATTGTATCGTGCCCTCGTCTGTCAACGTACCTAACAGTATGGTGGGCAGAAAACAGAAATTAGAACACAGAAGGAAGCAGAATGGAGAAGTCGACGAAACTCGACGACAACCCAGCAACAGATTCACTTACCAAATTCCCGACCTTCCAAAGCTGGAACTGCTCGTCTATTTCGTCGTCGTCTTCGGCCACGCGTTTTACGCCTTCTTCCGCACTCATCAGGACTCTGAAACTCTGAAACCTGTCGCCCTGAAAGCTGGCCTCCTTACGGTGAGTTGAAACGGCAAACGTTGTTGGCACACTCGTGGAGTTCTATGGTCGCTATTTGCTATGATTTGAATGTGGTTTGAAGAATACGGTAGATATTACAGCCAAGAAAAAACTACCTTCGTCTAGCCTTCCTATCTTCCTTCCTGGCTGACCATGCGAAGAAGAGACCGCGCCGAACGCGAGTGGAACGAATTCCTGTTCATCATTCTACCGGAGCGCACGCCGTGGTTCCTTGCCCACTTGCTAGTTTTTAACGTCGTCTACCATCCGATGTTCCCCTTTCCGAATGCTGGAAGATACGCCTACTGTATCTTCTCGCTGATTGGCCACACGGCGATGTACAAGCTGGGCGCCCCGTTAATTACCGTTGCCATGTTCCTACCGATCTTGATAGTGGCATGCAAGTTGACAAAGAGCAGTCTGCCCGCTTGGATCGGAATCGTGGCCTTTTGGGTCCTTATCATGGACTACACTGGAGTGTACAGAGGGGAAACGCTTGCCAGTATTCGCAGATCGATCATGGAAATAGGTGAGGATTGTCATACGTTTGACCAGGACAAGTCTTAATTGGTCATAATGAATTATATATTCTATTAAGCGTATCCGTACGGCGATCTTCTCAAAGTCTGGTTCTGCTATAAGGCGATGCAAGTCATCAGCTATTGCGCCTACTTAGCAGAAGACGAAGACGAGCTCAATCTACCACTGTGGCAAAATTTGGTCAACTTTGTGGAGTACTTTGCCTACATGCCATACTCTGAATCACTTGTTGTGCTGTACGAGGATTTTGCAAAGCAACTAGCGAATCGAAGGACTGAATCCTATCCCGTTAGTGAAGTAATCACCAAACTGCTCAGGATCATACTCTGGGCGTCGCTGTATGAACTTTTGCTTTTGCTTCTATTTAGTGATTGATTATTATATTGTTTTTTTCTTTTTTTTTTGTTGATCTATCTATTTATCTATCTATCTATCTATCTATCTATCTATCTATCTATCTATCTATCTATCTATCTATCTATCTATCTATCTATCTATCTATCTATCTATCTATCTATCTATCTATCTATCTATCTATCTATCTATCTATCTATCTATCTATCTATCTATCTATCTATCTATCTATCTATCTATCTATCTATCTATCTATCTATCTATCTATCTATCTATCTATCTATCTATCTGTCTATCTATCTATCTATCTGATCTGATCTGATCTGATCTGATCTATCTATCTATCTATCTATCTGATCTGATCTGATCCATCTGATCTATCTATCTATCTATCTATCTATCTATCTATCTATCTATCTATCTATCTATCTATCTATCTATCTATCCATCCATCGATTGATTCTATTCATTCATCCATCCATCTGATTCATTGATTGATCTATTGATTGATCCATCGACCGACCCGATCCTACCTGACCGATCCATCCATCCATACCGATCCCAAGGGATCGAACGAACGAACGAACGAACGAACGAACGAACGAACGAACGAACGAACGAACGAACGAACGAACGAACGAACGAACGAACGAACGAACGAACGAACGAACGAACGAACGAACGAACGAACGAACGAACGAACGAACGAACGAACGAACGAACGAACGAACGAACAAACGAACGGACGAACGAACAAACGAACGAACGGACGGACGAACGAACGAAAGTAAGCGAGAACAACGATTTCCACACATACTCACACTTGCAGAGTCTCTTATCATCCCGCGGCTTCGCATTCTCCATCCACGTACACTCGCTAATGAGCGCGGGATTCGTGGCGGCGCAACTGTTCCACGTCAAATATGTGGTTATGTTCGGCTTCCATGCCACCTTGGCGCGAATGGACAAGATGAGGCCGCCGGCAAAACCCATCTGCATCTCCAGAGTGTCGCTCTATTCGAGAATGTGGAGATTCTTCGACGCGGGGCTGCACCAGTTCCTGAAAGTCAGAGTTTACGTGGCGATTCTGAAGGGGACCGCCAGTCTGGGAACGGTCTTACGGTCAGTTGCTCCAGTTTTGGGCGCCAGTTTGTCAGTCCGCTGTGCCCAAGTGTGAAACGTGGCAACAAGTTTTGGTGAAGCTAAGCTACATACATACACTTGTTTAAAGAACAACTGTGGCAAAATAGCTTAACCCAAATACACAGCATCCATCCTTCCTTTCTCACCAGGTGGATAATTCGGTTTGGTGGCACATCCATGGCCTTCGCATTTGTCTTCCTCTATCACGGCTTGGACGAGCGCTGCCTGATCTGGGTAACCTTGAATTTGGTCGAGGTGGTAGCTGAGAAGCTCTTTCTCAGTTGCTACTTCGGCACGACGACACTGAGAGGCTTCGTCGAGTCGCGCATAGGCCTGGGTAACCAGAGGAGACTCTTGGCTGTCATTCAGGTTATGATTCGGTTTCTTGCGCGCTCATCCAAATGAACTCAAGAATATTCTGTTGGTGTGGCCAGTAAGAAACTTTGACTATTTTACATAGTTTCAGTTTCAGTTACAACCAGTTATCTACTTAAAACTGAAATTGAATCGCAGCGGGAATAGACGCCATAACTGAAACTGAAACTGACAGTTTAGTTTCAGTTGTTTGGATGTGATTTTTTTGCGAATTTTCATAAAATTCGTGCCAGATTTTGTGTAGGCGTCTTGCTCTTATTAGGTCCAGGTATTTTCGGAGACGGGCTGAAGTTCAACGATTACTTTGGAATTCGTAAAATTAATACCATGGATTGAATTTTAACACAAACAACACATTCTACTAAACCTACGCCAACTGAAACTCAGTTATAGTTACTGAAACTGGTACTCGAAAGACGCGGCGTAGCATTAACAGTTAGTAAAACTGAAACCAAGACAGCACCATAATTAAAGTGAAACTAAAACTGAAACCAAAATGAGTCTCGTTATTTAGATACCCTGCCTAGTTCTGGGTCTGGCTGGCGCCACCTACTTCATCGGCAGTCAAGAGGCAGGCCTGGCCTTCATGAAGCGCGTCTTGGTCGAGCACATTTCACATGCGACGCCGCTCTTTTGGTACTTCGTGCTCGTGGCCTACTGCATGAATCAGTGCAACATGGAGATCGACAGGCGCTACGGCAAAGCCCCGCTGGGGACGTGAATGAACAAGTCTTATGAAGTAATGACGCTGAGAGAAAACTGAAGCTCACTGTTTAAAGCTTAGTGACATTTCGTGTAAGGGCTTGTATGTTGGGGCGCTTGTTTGCATCGGCAATGGAACTACCTTCTAATTTGGGCAATTGAGTCCGCAATGAAGTTCTACCGTACCGTGTGCTTGCAGCAGTGAAGACGATTAGCTCTGCTGAATCACTTGCACCTGCACCTAGATAACAACCTCCTATTCATTTACTCAAACAAAGCAAAAGCAGCATTCTTCACGTCTGTCTGCAAACCCTTATCATACTTGTGACGCT
Organism: Linhomoeus sp. GSCO2_2; assembly: GCA_030248115.1. Taxonomy (NCBI): domain Eukaryota; kingdom Metazoa; phylum Nematoda; class Chromadorea; order Monhysterida; family Linhomoeidae; genus Linhomoeus; species Linhomoeus sp. GSCO2_2. Next base: position 44,012 of record JASAMZ010007245.1, on the reverse strand, counting down.
GCTATAGGCGGATGATTCGGCACTCGGTGCAGAGGAGTGGACTATGACACTATGACAATCTGCCCGAACTACCAACAGAGTTTACGAAGGCATACTGCCATGCACTTAACTGCCGCGCAACAGGACAGTCGCAATCGAAAGAGTTGTTCTCTGATTTTACTTTGCCGCAGAGGACTTGAAGAATGCATGGAATGCAGGCACACATGATGCGGTGCAGTGCACCCAAACGTTATGGGGGTTATGGTCACCTGAGCCAACCCACGCTTCCTACATACGTGCAGTACTACCCTCTGAATCACTGCCCGTGGAGGTCGAGATAAGGTAGCAACAATTTAGTTTTATCCGAGTGTCAATAATGATAACGGCTATTTAAATTTCGAGTCAAGCGTGCACACATTCACTTTTCAAGTCAGCGGAAACACTCTTCAGTGATGGCATTACTCAACCAACCGCTTTGCACCGTTCTGCTGGTTGCCGCCGCCGCCGCCGCAGTGCCGTTTCTTCAGCCGAGTGACTTCACCCGTCTCGACAGCAATGGCAAGTTGAACATACATACTTAGACGAGCTGTGCCTGCTGTACTTGTATATTGAGAAGGTGTCTTACACCTGAGTGAGTACCTGCATAGTGCATACTCTGTATGAGCACTTTTGAAGAAAATTGGTATGTACACACACGCAACCTATGTATGTAACTATGGTGTCTTCTTGACACTCAGGACGTCTGAGCGGTATTGACACTCGATGTACTGGACAGTGGCAAGGCGCACCTTGCCGTTCTGTAGTTGATGCGGTTACCTGGTTTTGCTTTCTCTACCGTCTTGGTTTCAGGCCAGAAGTACATCCACTTCGTCCCACTAGCCGACAAGGAGCGCTACAACCTCTGGTGGAGCGTCTACGGCGAAGAGTACGACAGCCCCGTCGAGTTCTACGCTGAGATCAAGACGAGTGGCTACGCAGGGTTTGGGCTCTCTCCCAATGGGGGCATGAACAAGGCTGACATGGCCATCATGTGGATGGATGGAGAAGGAGAAGGGCACATCGCCGTGAGTCACCACGCGACTCGCGACAGACAATGGGCAAATTGCTGAGTACACCTTTCGCCTAGTCTAGAATTACTGTAACTGTTTCCAGGACTACCACGGCGAGGGCAATACTCCGGTCAAGGACGACAAGGACTCGTGGCAGTTAATGGAAGCGGCCAAGATGGAGAAAGGGCTGAGCTTCAGGCTTCGACGACGGGTCAACACCTGCGTCAAGGACCAGGACAGGGAGATGACTGTGGGTACTACAGTAACACAGGCAACGCGGTCAACCAGCTACACTGCGCCTTGACAATTACACATTCTGAAACAATTGCCATTGCAGAAAGCGACCACTCGCCTCATCTACTCCTTCAACGACCACGTCCCATCAGGACCCCTGGACATGCAGTACCACGGCAAGCTGCAGCGGGGCTCCAGATCCGTCAACCTGTTCAAGGGGAACGATGGACAACGATTGGAGGAGATCAAACGAATGGAAAACATCGAGACTGAAGACTTCTTTGTGGATGACGTGCTCATTCCGCATAACCACCACACGACCTACTGGTGCGAGATTCATCAGATGCCCATGAAGACCAAGCGCCACCTGTTGGGGGTGGGTGTAGTTGTTTCTGGGGCATTAATAGATTATTCACTTCCAAAACTCATTCTCGCACTCACTTTGAAGTTCGAGATGCTGGTGCAGAAGGGCAACGAGCCCTACGTCCATCACATGCTGATCTACACCTGCAAGAAAGACATGTCCGCCTACGTGGGCAAGAAGATGCCCTGCTTCAATCCGGCCGAGACCGTCTTCAGCCCCATGTACGAGTGCCAGGAAGAGGTGGGGGGGGGGGGGGGGGGGGGCGCCTGTGTTTTGGAGTTCGTCTCGTTTGTACGCGAACACGCAGGGACGCGCTTGCTGATCCTGACAGTCAGGGACGCTTGTGTGCAGCTAAGCGATTATCGTAACCATCGGCATCAACAGATGACAGAGTGCCGCGAAAATGCAAACAACAATTGGCTTGTACCCTGCTAAAGTGTCATGCAATCGAAGGTGCGCTAGAACGTGCTCCTTGAACATGTCAATTTTTAAAGGGGACAATTATTTGCAGCTTTTAATTTGTAACTACAGCTTTTCATTTAGAAGAATGCGCTTTTAACTGTCACCGCTTTTCATTCTGAACAAAGCGCTTTTCATTTAGAACATTGCGCTTTTCGTTTGGAACAATGCGCTTTTAAGAACGCATATATATAGGAGCAGCTTTTCATTTTGATTGAACAAAGCGCTTTTCATTTGGAACAATGCGCTTTTCATTTTGAACAATGCGCTTTTAATTCTTCTGCTGTGAGACAAAGGGCAAAAGTCCAGAAAAATGCCCGAATGAGCATTTACAATTCATTTAAACTACATTCTTTTTTAAATTACGTTTTAAATTCAGTTATATTTCTTTCGGACACAGAATATTTCTATGAATTCAGGCTATGCTTAGGCTCGCCCTGCGCCCACAGTGCACAAGAGTCAGTCGGCGTCGCAGTCTGGCGGGTCGAAGCTTAGGCTTAACGCGACCGGTGACCGACTTCAGGGCGCACTGAGCGCGCCCTGAAGTTGGTGGTCGCGCTAAGCCTCAGCTGAGACCCGCCAGGCGCGACGCCGGCCGGGTTTTAGTGCAAACGGTAGGTGGAGTGCTCACTCCCCCATATACTTAGGTAGCCTCCTGCTTAGGCCGGCTGTGCCCCTTCCCTGCTAGCGCTCGCAACAACTTGCACTTTGAAGCCTACTAGCCTATGGCCACGCCGACAAACTTTCCCTAGCAAATTGGGGTGGTTCGCGTCGACGTCACGTTGCGACAATGCCGTGCGCGACGCAGCAGGGCGTTAAAAGCGGTTTGTTCAAATTAAAAGCGGTTTGTTCAGTTTAAAAGCGGTTTGTTCAATTTTAAAAGCGGCTTGTTCAATTTAAAAGCGGTTTGTGCAATTTTCGGTCCAGCTGGTGTCAAAAGCGGCATGTTCAAGTTAAAAGCGCATTGTTCATTTTTAAAAGCGCATTGTTCATTTTTAAAAGCGCGTTGTCATTTTTCCGGAGGCTATAAAGAAAAGCGGTATGTTCATTTTTAAAAGCGCAATGTATATTTTCTAAGCGCTCTTGAATTAAATTAAAAGCGCCCTAAAATACCAGCCATTTTTAAGGTTGAATTGTCATCTTAATTGAACATGGATATGACGCGCTCCATTCTGACATTTCCGCTGCAGAACCTGGCCGGCTGGGCGGTGGGCGGCCAGCCCTACGTCTACCCCGACGGAATGGCCCGACCCATCTTTCGCCGAGAAGAGGACGGCAAGCCGCGCTACCTCATGATCGAGATGCACTACGACAACTCCGACTACATGGAAGGTGTGACGAATGGCTCTTACGTATCCTCCTTTTGTTGAGTTGCACTACCAGCAATGACATTTCGTTTCTCTCGCTCCCAACAGACATTCGCGACAGCAGCGGCATCAGGATGTACCTGACTCCCGACATTGAGCCCGGCACCACCGAAGTCGGCACCCTTTACCTGGGAATCCCAGAGACGCCCATGACCCAGATAGCGCCCTACGGAGTGGAGCAGCACACCTCCTACCTGTACATGCCCAAAGAGTGCACGCAGAACTGGCTGGGCGAAGGGGGCTCCGTCTTCGTCTATGGAACACCGACTCTTCACGCCCACAAGACGGGTTGGTTTGAAACGGGATCTACAGGGTGTCCCATTTATGTATCTATTCCTAGTTTTGGTCGCTAATAACTTTTTTGTTTTCCAACGGAATTCGCTGAAATTTGCACACGACGATGATACATGGAAAGAATTTTTTTTGTCTCAAAGTTTCGGCCTGAAAACCCTAGGCATGCCTGAATGACAAGGCGAATCGTGATGTACGGCGATTTCGCAATTTTCTACTGGCTCCCCAGGCCGATTTAGACTGGTCATTGACGGAAGACCGCTGAAGGGGTAGTCTGAAGAATATTTAGTTCGATAGCAACCCGCTGTTGCCAACAAGGGAAACGTGCAGGAGACCCTGCAGTGAAGCACTCCGACCAGAACAGGAGAAAGCAGACCGCCACCGCCACTCACTTATCATGAGAAATAAGGCCGATTTCCGCACAAAGATTCTCCACAAATTTCGCCGGCGCGCGAGTTCCAGAGTACGCAATTCCCTCCACCTACAAGGACCGGCCGGCGCGCAGCAGAACTCCACCGAAATCCTGTAGACCAGGACGAATTGAGCTCAAAATGCGCCATTTCGCTTCGATTCAACCAGTAGCCGGCAACTAAGATTCGGGGCTGCGCCAATCGCAGACTCGCCTTGCCATTTTGGACGGGAAGAATTGATAATTCAAACGCAAATCCTTACTTTACCAAGTCTTCTTTCCGCACAGCATTTCCTTCAATTCAGAAGTTTGAATGCGCGCGCAAAATTAAGTTACAACATTGTTTGAGGAGAGTACGGTAAAAGTTGCATTCAACTTTGAATGTCGGCACTAGGAAAGTGGCTGTTTGAAGGCAAAATCGACACAAAATAGAGAAACCAATAGCGAATTCGCGTTCCTCGCCGCGAAATACCCTCGAATCGACACTTCAACCGTACAATCACCTCACATCGAGGTTTCTCAACGTAGGGCTTCGGTAGGTCGAAAATCGTCAAAAACTCGCGAATTTTGATCCGAAACGCGAAAACAATGCCAGATTCGGCATCAGCGACCTCGAAAGCACCGGGATCGACTCCAACATTGATTTTGACCGCCCGGGTGGAAATTCGAATTTTGGCCGCGGCCGGGGTACGGTAGCCGAAAAAATATTTTTAAAAATTGATCCTGGACCAGTTTTCAACGGGGAATCGCGTGGTGCAGTCCATTTGGCCACAAATCATCGCAATCGAGCGCTAAAACGGCCGAAAGTCAAAAATTGGAATTTTCGACCTCCGATGGGGACCCGTTGCCACCGCAGAACTCACGATTTCCGCGGCGGATTTCGGCGATTTTGGTCTTAAACGAAAGAGAACATGATAATCTTGCCGATTTGAGATATCTGGCCCGATCCAACAACTCCCTGATTTGCTACGATTTTTTAAAGGCAAATTTTTGTCAAAAAACCATTTTCGGCTACCGTAACCCGAGAACGCGTCGGCCGATTGGCTCGGGATTTTTTTTCCGCAGAAGCTCTCGTATAGGGCTATAACATATCCAAAGGGCGTCAAAATCGACTGACTATTCCAGAAATTCCAGCTGGGTGAACACCCTCCCAGTAAGTAAATTTTTGAATTTTTGAATTTTTCTCGAAATTTTCCCACTACGCGAAAAAAATGAAGGTCCGTCCACACCTACTATCCCTCGAGAGCTATCGATTAAAAAAAACCCCGTCCAAATCGGATGAACCACGCGCGAGAAATCTTGGGGCAAAAAAGTTAGTCGGTGGCAGCTCCACTATAGCACTCCGCCCCTTTTGGGGTCGGAGTGCTAAAAAGCCATTATTTAAACTTGCGATGAGGATATTCCAACCGACGGAGCGCCAAAAAGTTCCTTCTCGGGAGACGCCGTGGACGCCAAGGAGGCGATCGAAAATGACGGACATTACGTCGAGCTCCGTAACTTGTGATTGGTGCAATTGAATTTGGTGAAACTTGGAGACAAAAAATTCTTTCCTTGTATCTTTGCCGTGTGCAAATTTCAGCGGATTTCGTAGGACAAGTGATACGTGACACTCCTTGAGTGTCAGATAGGCACTCCGCGTGATTGTTTTAGCAGACGGGGGCACAGAAACTCCAACAGTGTTGCATTCCCGTTAAATTTGTTTGTTCCCAATTGTTTCAGTGTAGAACTAGGGTCTATAGCCCGGGGTGGGCCTAAGCCGATGTCAAATACTTAGAGGTCGATGTGGCGCAAGTGACGCGTTGGAGCAGGCTGTACTGACGACGATGAGCGCAGGCTGTACTGACCGCTGACTGTCTATAGCCACTCACAATGTAGAATGCCAGCGGCGCCCCAATTGTACAGGCGCGCCTTATCTACGCTACACAGCCGGGGCTCCCCCGCTGGGGTGGACGGCGTCGGTTTCAGTAGTGCTACAGTACGACGCTCCTATAACTCGGTTCGATTGCGCGTGCGTAGACGCCTTTCTCACGCGTCTTTTATATGGACGGCGTACTGTAGGCGCAGCAAAATCAATTTTACGGTATTTTCGGAATTTCGCGAAATTTTACAGAGCGTGAGTATTCGTTCAAAATCAGGCTAAATAGACCGCAAATCGCCAAACAAACGACGGCAAATCGCCAAACAAACGACGGCAAATCGCCAAACAAACGACGGATTTGCGTTCTGCGGCGTCAGAAAGCCCAGACACAAGTCACACTGTCAACACAATTTTGAAAATTCGACCCTGGGACCCAATTTTTGGCCGGCCGAGTGCTGAAATCAGGGTAAAGGCGTCCCAAATCGCAAAACAAACACCGGATTCGTGTTCAGCGTCGTCGAAAACCCCCGAAACAAGTGAACACTCAATTTCGAAAATTTGACCCCGGGATTCAAAAATTCGGCGCGGCCGGGATACGGTACCTCAAAATGGTCAAAACACTTCGTCTAGACCAACTTTTAACGCGGAACGCGATGCAATGGTCAATTTGCCTCTAAAGGCACGCTTTCCAGCCCAAAAATCCACTCGAAGTCGAAAATCCGAATTTTCCGCTCGGGACCCAGGACTTTTGTGACCGCAGATCTCCCTAACGGCGAGACTGGTCTCGGCGGTTTTGGTATCGAATGAAAGGCAATATAAGTGTCCAGGTCAGAAATTAAATTGGCGTGGATCCACCGTCGCAAACTCGAGTTACGATTTTTTAAAAGTCGGAAAAAAATTGAAAATTTTGAATTTTCTACCGTACTCCCGCGTCGGACAACCTATGGAGCCCGTTCCGGCGACGCCGCCTAGAGGACCCAAAGGCCTACAACATATCCAAAAATCACCAAATTCGGTCCACTATTGCGAAAGTTGTGGGGTGATATTTTTTTATTTACTTAGCAAAAACTCGAATTTTTGAATTTTCGCAAAATTCTTCCACCGCCGAAATTTTTTCACCCCCCGAGCACGCTGCGCGTCGTCATAAGCTATCTTTTAAAAAAAATTTGGCTCCCTAGGCGCTTCGTAGCGAGCGCTAGCCCCGAACATGCTAACTGTGGCCTTTTACCGCTCCTATAGCACTCCTTCGCTTTTCAAGCGGCGGAGTGCCAAAAACGAAAAAGTTACGTATTAGCGATCAAAACTAGGAATAGATACATGGGACACCCTGTAGGTACATCTTGGGAGCGCTCTAAGCGCGTGAGCGTCTGAACTACAGACAGTGCATCTCAACTCAAGACGTTGATTGTTGAAGTACTTACGTATCGCTCACGAGCTTCCTCATCTAAATTAGACACATTCAACCACCTGCTGACTTCGGTCAAAGTAAGTGCCTTCAAATTTTGCATTCCTCAATGCGATTTTCAACAATCCTCTACGGGAAATAGTGTGTTGTATCTGCAAAACATTCAGCGACGGCCATGCGCATCCGCCACATTCGCGATGGCAAAGAGCTGAAGCCGCTCTTCCAAGACGAGGCCTACGACTTCGACTACCAGGACAGCATCGTTCTGGAGAGACCCGTGGAAATCAAAGCGGTACGACTGATGTTAATGTTTGCTGTTGTCCCATGTTGTGAGCGGCGACTGAGTGGAGTGCATGCGTTGTGCAGGGTGACGAATTCATCTTGGAGTGCCAGCTGAAGACGACCGGACGACAGGAGACCGTCTTTGTGAGTCATAGGAAAGTGAGCCTGCTTGTGCCTTGTGATGTCATCGTGGACTCTTGGAGTCACAGACTTTGCACATTACAAGTTTCAATGGCCAACTGTACATACACACGGCCTCACTGGCTATGTTTCCTGTTGGAAAAAACTTCGCGAATCGCATTGTCGGTTCGCTGTTTAAGGGCGGCTACTCGACCCAGGCGGAGATGTGTTTGACGTCGCTGGACGTCTTCCGCCAGGACGGCAATTACACCGCCTTCTATGGTCTCTCCTTCCCATATTCCGAGGCACAGACGGCCTTGGTTGGGGCCAAGAGCTATGAGTATGACGAGCAGAAGGGCTTCCTGCTCGAGAACCAGCAAGGGGACTTCTGGCCAATCAAGGAATATTTCAAGTACCTAACTGAATGTTCGAAAACCAGTGTTTGCATGTTACACGATGTTATGTTCTGGCGCACTCATTCAGACAGTTCGTCGACTGGAAGAAACAGTCGAAGGCTGGAGTGAGCTTGGCCGACGAGTTCCAGGAATTCGTCCGCGATGGCCCCCACATCGTCTTGTGCGGCGGCGGCAAAGGCGTCGTGAGTGACATTTCTCAGCAATATAATTGTGAAGCGTTTACTGTGGTATACTTTGCGCACATGTGTGTGTTCTCACACTCATTTTCGTTTACTGGCACTTCATTCAGAAGAGCTTCGAGAAAGGATATGAATCGACGCCGGTCAAGATCGTTGAGCCATACAGTCCACCAGATCCGTGTCTAAAGACCACTCCCCCAGAGACCAAAGCTGGCGGGTCGCCGGCTGCGTCGATTGGAGCTCTGATAATGGCTACGCTTGCTGCGGCTGTGATTTAGTATGATTCAACACTCGAGCTTGATCGATTAAGCCTTCGGACCAGGATGTGTGTGACAGAACTACACTGCGTTCTTGTCAAATCAGTTACGACCACTTGTTTGTTGGACGACTTTGGTCTAAAACCGGTTTTTCCGTGATAAGTCCGCCTGGAAAGGATTTCTTTCCGAAATTAAGCCCATGGGAACTGGGACTGACGTACGCACGCACGCTCTGGCAAGGGGCAGGAGTTCGCCTGGCCGCGGCCAGCGAAAAGCAAGTCCCTTAGACCTAGCTGTATAAGTAAACACTCCTCCCTTTTAGAGGTAAGGAGTGCCAAGAAAACGACCTCCGGACATTATGTACCTTTTACCTGTATGTACTGCGCACGGCGGCACTAACGAGTAACGAACTCTTGTTCATGTCGGCTAGCTCAGGGACCCAGGCGTTATTTCTAGCTGCATATAAGTTAGCACAAATGGGGTGATAGCCTAAGCGTTGTCGTCATGACTCAATAGCCAAAAGCGTAGCTAGGCAACACACCTGCCTACTCCCATGATTTGTTATAGGCACGACTTTTGGTGTTGTTCGTGATTTCTGTGCAGATCGGTCGACTTCTTCACAGTGAACACTGGCAACGAGAATTACATGAGAAGCAATGAACCAAACTTCTGGCTTTTGGTCGTTTGCTTTAACCAACACCGGCTTTCTGATGGACAAATTGTTCTTTGGCTACGCTATCGCAAGCATGCCCTTTTATGCATTTGTAATATGTCTCCTGATTCGACATAGAAATACCTTTACCACACCCTTTTACAAGATTTTCATTTCGGCCGGATTGGCTGACATTTGGATGACTACTCACAGTGCTGTAATACGCCAGCTGCCTCGCTGGTTGCGACTTGGAGACTGCTTTCTTCGAAGCGAAATATTGGCAACATACGCTAGCTTTGGGACCTGGTTCCTGTTTACAGTGCAAGTCTATGGAGTTCTTTTGCTGTCGTTCAATCGGTTCACAGCCATCTCTGCCCCAGTGAAACACAAGCAGGTAAACTACTCAATCACAGTTGGCTAGATAGGGATGCAACTAAGCACGTCGATATAAGACAGGACGAGATGAGAAGACGAGCTGACAAAATGAAGTTAAATAAGGCAGATAAGATATGATAATATAAGAAAAGAAAGATAGAGATGAGATAAGATAAGATAAGATAAGATAAGATAAGATAAGATAACATGAGATAAGATAACATATTAAGACACCCTGAGATGAGATGATGAGATGAGATGAGATGAGATGAGATGCGATGAAATGAGATGAGATGAGATGAGATGAGATGAGATGAGATGAGATGAGATGAGATGAGATGAGATGAGATGAGATGAGATGAGATGAGATGAGATGAAGTTAGATAAGCTCGGCTAAGCTAAGATACGATAAGATGTACCCATTGCTTTAGATCTGGCGAAAGTATTTGTGGTTATGCTTGCTTGCACAGTGGCTAATACCATCTGTCTATGCTTGGCCAATGCTGTTTCCCATTGGCAGAAGTCATTTTGGGAATGACTACATCTCAGTGTTCAACAGCAATATGGTTAGACTTCCTCTTCTTCTTTATCTAAGCATCTCCAGGATTGATTATTGAACTCTGAATTATAAAGTGGTCTTTCAGCTCCACAAGATTTACTTCGCCCTTGATTTCACAACAGAATATGGCCTCTATGCTCCAACTCTTGTCGGTCTATACAGCGTGATGTTTGCTCAAGCGTGGCGTCATTCGAGGCGTCTGAAGGCGACAAAGGTATGAAGTTAGCAAGTAGGTACCCATGTTCGTGATCATAATGGAGACGGCACAGTGATGCAGCGTTAGCCAAAACAATCCGCAATTCGCCTAAGGTCAGCTCAGCCAACAGAGGAGAAGCGAAAGAGAACCGGCTGGCGCTAAACAATCTCCAGTTGGAAGTGAAGTTGGCAGTCTGCGGCGCCGTACTCTGCGTCTTCTACTTCGTCACCATGTCGACCTACGTCTTCTTCGCCCTGGGAAAGCACTACAGGTTGTCAGAGCAGGCCACACTTGCGAGAAGCGGTACTAAACGATGTCGTGTTCAAAATGAGGCTTGTGAGTATGGCTGATGAGCACCTGCACTGCAGGCGTGGGTGTTGGTCAACTCCAATTTCAGATGGGTCATGCGCACCTTTATCTACTCCAACACTCTCTTTACCACCGCCAATCCCTGGCTCCTGCTGCTGTTCAGCGGCCGCTTCCGACAGCGTTGCTGGAGTTCGCTCACGGGGAAAGGGTCATGACATGACACCAATGAGATCAGAGCTGACCCTAGAACCTTGAACACACCTCACCTTTCAGTTTCCGTTATGCTTCACCTTTGAACTGAAATCCGGAGTTCTTTGAAAACCAATACCCTTGTATAGTCTTCAAAAGAATCTACATGCAACTCAGTATGGTTCGTCGTCATGCTGAAGCTGAAAATGAAACTTGTCAAGGCGCATGCCGGAAATTTCCGCGTATAAGCCCACCCTAGTTGCGATTTTCAGGCAGTTGAAAATCATCATCGTCATGGGCTTATAAGCGGAAATATCCGGTGGTTAGAAGGAGGGGGGGGGGGGGGCAGAATAACCACAGGAAATTTCCGCTTATAAGCCCACCCCAGTCGCGATTTTCAGGCCGTCTAAAATCATCATCGCCATGGGCTTATAAGCGGGAATATCCGGTACAACACCAACTGGAACTAAATCAGCTTCTGTGTCACATCCGCTGTTGATCTGCACGAACAGTTTGAAATAATCAATTTTGTTTCACAGTCATTACAATCTGTCGTAGGCAAACGTTCAACACAAGTCGGTGGCGAGAGACTAGACGTAGCAGACTATTAAACATGGAACTTGTCTGGAGTTTCAGAATAGCGAGACAACGCGAAGCTTCCTACCCAAACATACTATCAGTACGGCCAGACGGAGAGCCTAATTTTCCATTAGTTGTCAGCAAGCTTGAGCCTGGGTGCTTTGCCAGCTACACCCTTGGTCGGCAACATCCTACGCCATTGCAATACACTTTTCATGTGGTCATAAAAGATATCTGTCGAGTGTTGTTCTGCGGGCGCACTCTACACAATAGCCAACGTTCTGCAAGGTGCGATGAATCTGGAGCAGAATGCTAGACACGGTGTCCAATTCCCCAACCTACCTATCCTACGTCACTATCACTACACGGCAACCATGACACGTGTTCCACCTCTGGTCAGACTTCTCAAATATTCCCATTCTGCACGAGCCAGATATGGGCAAGGGCAACCTTCAGGCTTTCTTCAAGACCAACACCGGTTGGAGACACGGGGCCCGTTTTGCCAACAGTTGTCCCAGGGTCATAGTGGGGCTCTTTCCCCCGCAGACGACGGCCTCCACTCTGAAGCCGGCCAGCAGAAGAGGCAGTCTGATGGGGCCGTAGAAGCGGTGCAGGTTCCAGGTCAGTGAGTCGACCGGCGCCATCTCTGCTCCGAAGTAGAAGGTGCCTCCGTCCTGAGCGGGCGAGTGAATAAGGGATGCCGACGCCGTCAAGTTTACGCTCAGTGAATGAGTTTGTGTTCAATAATACAGTGAGCCTATGTTCAATGAGTTTATGTTCAATGAGAACTTCTAAATATTGTACTGCTGTTTTGGGCATTTCTATGCCAAAGGTCACCTAGGCTGAGAGTGTACATTACATAGTTACAGTACCGTCAGGAGGCAGCGGGCCTTTTCCATTTCCTTCAAGTCGCCATATGGATCCAGAGGGTCGCCGTATCTTCCGAGACCGCTGTGCTCGACACTCGAATAGGAGGCGATGAAATCGAAGTAGCGATGGTAGCTGCAATGTTGGGGAAGTGTTTGTATGCCACTGACAACTATTGTCACTTTACGGTAGATAGAAGTGCCACCATGTCTGTGTCACCACTGTAGCATTAATCGTAGCGGTCGGACGACCTACTTCGACCAGTTGTCGACCAGCTCCAAAGGGCTGAGATAGTCAATCCTTTGATCCAGCGATTCAATTGTGGCGTACTCCACAGTGGTCACTTTCTTGGGTTTCAATGCTTCAATGGCCATGGCCTCCACCCAGGGCTTCTGGGTGCCTATGACGGCGCCGACGCCGCTTGGCGACACTGGAAACTCCTTGAATGCGCGGTAGACGAATTCTGAAGTGTTTTGGAAGTCAGTTGCCTCTCAAACTTCCGAATCACCGATCTGACAGGTACAGCACCCGTTTCCCTTCCGTAGGTCAGCTCGGCGAACTTCCTCCGTCTCACTTGATCGATGAAACCGTTGACGAAGCGCTCGTCCCACACCTTCTTCTTCTCCTTCCCCACCTCCGCGTCGTGGCCGTGGTACTTGTACGACATAGCCACCGTATCGTTCAGTGTGTAGAGAGGGACCATTGGCTTCGGCGGCTTCTTCGGTGGCACCTCAAAAGTCGTCTTGGAATTCAGTGTGGCTTTCCAGTCAGCGAAGGTCCTTGCGCAGTCGCTCTCTCGACCGCTCTTCAGTGGCAGAATGTTTGAGGCTGAAGCTTCTTTGGTGGAGCAGCGCTCGACGTTCAGATTGTAGCCGAGAGGTTCGTACACCTCTTTCAGCAGATTTCTGTATGTGGTCCTCTTTTGTCCAACGACCCTGAAGGATGGTCGGGCGCCTTGTTCACAGGCATTGTTGACGTGGTGAACTTTACCTGTTCAACAAGGTTCCGCAGGGCTCGTCTTCCCTCTGACTTACGAAGCTGTCAACAATTATAGGTTGTGTTCTCTTGAGCTGATGCTGAACATTCTCAAACGTGTACTTAATTGGTCGGCGGTATAGCAGCAGTAGCACAGCTCTGAAAGTGGTGTGTGTCAGGCATATCAGAAGCTTAAAAGGACTTCTCAACGAACTCAGATGATCACGAATCGGTACCGCGATCTACATACGTTCAAGTACAGCAGTACTCACCCTGTTGCCACTGCCACTGCAAGAGCCGTGACCCATTTCCTGACCACCACTAGACTCCTTTGATTTCGAGCCATTCATTCACCGCTGTGTCTGAACACGTCAGTAGTACACAACGGCGTATGGAAGAGGAGAATCCTAGCAGGCTCTTGCCATCCATAAATCATGACCTCATGGCCGCCATGGCCAAACGAGATGCCTGTACCTAGCAACATGGTTGATGGAAGGATTGTGTAGCTCTTCGAAGCTCACGGCCATTACACGGTCGTCAATACAATGCTGATGCAGCCACTCTGTTGAAGGTATCTTCTGTTTGACGACCTGGGTAGGATGTTGCAAAGTATTGTCGCGATTCGCAATAGACACCACTAGATGTAGAACGCACGACCATATACTGTACTATAAACTTCTTAATGATCCTTAAATGCTTCGGATCTATTGCTTCCTGAATGCTTCTCTTCGTACGTACTGGATCATTACTTGGTGAAACACCCCGCGAAGCAGTCTGCATCGCTTGAACGGTTCCGGTTGACGCTGTGGCAATAGACCGATAAGACCTTGCTTGCAGTTTGGGCTGCTTAGAACCTCGCTCTCCTCTAAGCGCAAAAGTGTTAAGAAGTGTTGACTAAGCAGGTGGTTCCGCACAGAACTTCAGGTGTAGAACAGTGGACTAGGGTAGTAGCCCTTCAAGTTGAACAATAATCATTCTGGAGAACTTGGCACGCATCTTGGCAAGACATACAAAGGCTTCTACCGCGGCAAACAGGCGCGTGCGACTACACACGAGCCAAGAACGAACGACGGGCTAAATCTGAACGAGTCCACCCCTTTTACTGAACGAGTCCACCCCAAAAGTCTGAATGAGTCCACCCCAAATTCTGAATGAGTCCACCCCAAATTCTGAATGAGTTCTCCCCCACCCCCGTTCAGCAAAGCAAAGGTTGTGCGCCTAGCTATGCGTAAGCGAGCGCACTATGGTGTTGTGCAGGCATGTTTAAATCGGTTCTTGCACACACATAGTGCTTTGGACGCCGGTGTTGAGCAGCGGCCGAGCAAAGTGATTTTGAAGCTTCATTTTGCGTATCTAGAACTGTCTCTTACATGATTCAGCAAATGGTCGTCTCCTTGTTTCTTTAAATGACTTTCAGACACAGTATATTCCTTCCAGTTCAGGCTATGCTTAGGCTCGCCCTGCGCCCACATTGCACAAGAGTCAGTCGGCGTCGCAGTCTGGCGGGTCGAAGCTTAGGCTTAACGCGACCGGTGACCGACTTCAGGGCGCGCGGAGCGCGCCCTGAAGTTGGTGGTCGCGCTAAGCCTCAGCTGAGACCCGCCAGGCGCGACGCCGGCCGAGTTTTAGTGCAAACTGTAAGTGGGATGAACACTCCTCCATCCACTTCACCTCCTGCTCAGGCCGGCTGTGTCCCTTTCCTGCTAGCACTTGCGACAGAAAGGCGCGTTGGCGCTACATTGATGACAGTCACACTAATGCGGCTGCTAATTCTCTGCAAGGGAGGGGGCAGGTGGGGAGACGGTGGGGAATGGGGGGTTGTGGGCGGGGGGGGGGGGGGCATCGCTACGCGGCGCGCCTGCTCAGAATGGGGGGTGGACTCATTCAGAATTTGGGGTGGACTCATTCAGAATTTGGGGTGGACTCATTCAGAATTTGGGGTGGACTCATTCAGAATTTTGGGGTGGACTCATTCAGTAAAAGGGGTGGACTCGTTCAGAACTCACCGAACGACGAATGAAACAGACGAACCAATTCTAGCGAACACTAGCGACGAACGAACAAAAGAATGACTATTATTGAAACAGCTTGTCAAGTGTATGGTATACAGTACGATATAAAGTGTATGATATGTACCTAAACGAGCGCATGTCACTATTCACTAATACTCAAATGCCACTGCGACCTGTGATGGGCAATTGTGAGCTTCAGACTTTCTTCAAGACCAACATCGGTTGAAGACAAGGAGGCGGCTTGGCTAACAGTTGTCCCAGTGTCATAGCGGGGCTCTTTCCCCCGCAGACGACGGCCTCCACTCTGAAGCCGGCCAGCAGAAGAGGCAGTCTGATGGGGCCGTAGAAGCGGTGCAGGTTCCATGTCAGTGAGTCGACCGGCGCCATCTCTGCTCCGAAGTAGAAGGTGCCTCCGTCCTGAGTATGTGAAGTGTAGTCAGTGAGTCAAGTTAAACCGAGCGACAATACAGGCAAGTTCATATTCCTACTGTCTTTAAGTGTTCGGATCAGAAGCTACATACTGTTTGGTGTTTGTACATAGGTACCAGCGACCCCAGCGTAAATACAATACTTTCAGGAGGCAGCGGGCCTTTTCCATTTCCCTCAAGTCGCCGTAGGGGTCCAAAGGGTCGCCGTATCTGCCCAGACCGCTGTGCTCTACGCTCGAATAAGAGGCGATGAAATCGAAGTAGTGATGATAGCTGTAATAGAACACGTGATACACTGTATCACAACAGTAAACAGCTAAGATTGCATGTAATGTAAGGGAAATGCTTCTTGAGAATCACGGACCAGCATTGATACGATCATTAGTTCACAATCCTATGGGGCAGACTATGACGCCTCGACTTAGACGCTTCGTACAACAACCACAACCACTGAAACAAAGTTCAGATGCAACCTACTCTGACCAACTGTCGACCAGCTCCACTGGACTGAGGTATCCGATTCTCTGATCCAGTGATTCAATTGTGGCGTACTCCACAGTGATAACCTTCTTGGGCTTCAACGCTTCTATGGCCATGGCCTCTACCCAAGGCGCCTGGGTGCCTATGACAGCGCCCAGGCCGTTTGACGACGCGGGAAACGCCTTGAAAGCGCGGTAGACGAATTCTGAAGTGTCTTGGGATTGGGAGTCAGTTGTTGCATCACTTGGTGTAGCATTCGTGTACTGTATCTCAGTGATCGGAAGGTAAAGTGCCTATGCACTATCTACATTACTAAGCTAGCTAGGTGTAGTGTCCGTCCGTCCGTCCGTAGAGGTTTGCCTCCCTAGCACTTCGCCACGCGACGCTTCAGCATGCGCTTGCCTCGCTAGCACTTCACCACGCGACGCTTCAGCACGCGCGCGCCTAGACCCCAGCGGGACGCCAGCGGCGGCAATCAATCGCTGCACGGCCAGCGCCGCCTGTTGCTGCCTGCCTTCAACGCAGGCATCGCCTGAACAGTACGGCAAGCACCATCGCCGCTCAATCAGGCTCGCTCCCATTAGCTCGCATTGGATCTGGCGGCTCTCTACCATTTGTTTTGCGCGGCGCTTTGTACGGCGCGTTCGCGAGGCAGTCAGCGCCGTTGGCTTGCAACAGGAGAGACTTTCTGCAACAGTACAAATCTTGCAACAGTACAGACGTTGCAACAGGATGGTCGCGCGAGGCGACCAGTGCCATTGGCTCGCAACAGGCCTGATTTTGCAACAGGACAAATCTTGCAACAGGACAGATTTTGCAACAGGAAAATCTGCCCGCTCTCTATCATTTGTTTTGCGCGGCGCTTTGTACGGCGCGTTCGCGAGGCAATCAGCGCTGTGATGGTCGCGCGAGGCGACCAGTGCCATTGGCTCGCAACAGAACAGACCTTCTGCAACAGGACAGATTTTGCAACAGGACAAATCTTGCAACAGGACAGACCTTGCAACAGGCCAGATTTTGCAACAGGACAAATCTTGCAACAGGACAGATTTTGCAACAGGACAAATCTTGCAACAGGACAAATTTTGCAACAGGACAGATTTTGCAACAGAACAGATCTTGCAACAGGACAAATCTTGCAACAGGACAGATTTTGCAACAGGACAGATTTTGCAACAGGACAAATCTTGCAACAGGACAGATTTTGCAACAGGACAGATTTTGCAACAGGACAGATTTTGCAACAGGACAGATCTTGCAACAGGACAGATTTTGCAACAGGACAGATCTTGCAACAGGACAAATCTTGCAACAGGACAGATTTTGCAACAGGACAAATCTTGCAACAGGACAGATCTTGCAACAGGACAGATTTTGCAACAGGACAGATCTTGCAACAGGACAAATCTTGCAACAGGACAGATTTTGCAACAGGACAAATCTTGCAACAGGACAGATTTTGCAACAGGACAGATTTTGCAACAGGACAGATTTTGCAACAGGACAAATCTTGCAACAGGACAGATTTTGCAACAGGCCAGATTTTGCAACAGGACAAATCTTGCAACAGGACAGATTTTGCAACAGGACAAATCTTGCAACAGGACAGATTTTGCAACAGGAAAATCTGCCCGCTCTCTATCATTTGTTTTGCGCGGCGCTTTGAACGGCGCGTTCGCGAGGCAATCAGCGCTGTGATGGTCGCGCGAGGCGACCAGTGCCATTGGCTCGCAACAGAACAGACCTTCTGCAACAGGACAGATTTTGCAACAGGACAAATCTTGCAACAGGACAGACCTTGCAACAGGCCAGATTTTGCAACAGGACAAATCTTGCAACAGGACAGATTTTGCAACAGGACAAATCTTGCAACAGGACAAATTTTGCAACAGGACAGATTTTGCAACAGAACAGATCTTGCAACAGGACAAATCTTGCAACAGGACAGATTTTGCAACAGGACAGATTTTGCAACAGGACAAATCTTGCAACAGGACAGATTTTGCAACAGGACAGATCTTGCAACAGGACAAATCTTGCAACAGGACAGATTTTGCAACAGGACAGATTTTGCAACAGGACAAATCTTGCAACAGGACAGATTTTGCAACAGGACAGATTTTGCAACAGGACAGATTTTGCAACAGGACAGATTTTGCAACAGGACAGATTTTGCAACAGGACAGATCTTGCAACAGGACAGATTTTGCAACAGGACAGATCTTGCAACAGGACAAATCTTGCAACAGGACAGATTTTGCAACAGGACAAATCTTGCAACAGGACAGATTTTGCAACAGGACAGATTTTGCAACAGGACAGATTTTGCAACAGGACAAATCTTGCAACAGGACAGATTTTGCAACAGGCCAGATTTTGCAACAGGACAAATCTTGCAACAGGACAGATTTTGCAACAGGACAAATCTTGCAACAGGACAAATTTTGCAACAGGACAGATTTTGCAACAGAACAGATCTTGCAACAGGACAAATCTTGCAACAGGACAGATTTTGCAACAGGACAGATTTTGCAACAGGACAAATCTTGCAACAGGACAGATTTTGCAACAGGACAGATTTTGCAACAGGACAGATTTTGCAACAGGACAGATCTTGCAACAGGACAGATCTTGCAACAGGACAGATCTTGCAACAGGTCAGATCTTGCAAGACTACATTCCGTGCTATTCAGATCACACAAATTCTTCTGCAACAGGAAGGAACGGCTAGTACATGAGAACATAGTAGGCACCTGTTTCGCTTCCATACGTCAGCTCGGCGAACTTCCTCTGTTTCACTTTGTCGATAAAGCCGTTGACATAGGGTTCGTCCCACACCTTCTTCTTCTCCTTCCCCACCTCCGCGTCGTTGCCATGATAGGTGTATGATATAGCCACTGTACCGTTCAGAGTGTAGAGAGGGACCATATGCTTTGGGGGTTCCTTCGGCGGCACTTCGAATGTCGTCTTGGAATTCAACGTGGCTTTCCAATCATCGAAGATTTTTGCGCAGTCGTTCTCTCGACCGCTTTTCAATGGCAGAATGTTTGAGGCTAAAGCTTCTTCGGTAAAGCAGCGGCCGACGTTTAAATAGTAGCCCAGGGGTTCGTACGCCTCTTTCAGCATCTGTCTGTACGTGATGCTCTTTTCGCCGCCCCCCAGGGCGGCGAGTATATATACGGACGCTATTGTCCGTTTGTGTGTGTGTGTGTGTGTGTGTGTGTGTGTGTGTGTGTGTGTGTGTGTGTGTGTGTGTGTGTCTGTGGGTCCGGAACAACTAGACACGACGGTTAGTGCCATCCAATGGAGTCGAATGCGCTGAGTAACGCGCCGTTGTCCGTTTCTGTTGCTAATTTCCCTACTTCGAGATATTCACAATTAAAATACAAAAATGTCAAAAATGACACTTTTATTTACAAGTCGTATCGAGAAAGTTTTTGCTGAAATGGAAAGGGCATAAGACGCGATGAATTTGTGACATAGTTTCGGATTTTGGAATTCACGAAATTAGGGATATTTTCAAGGTTTTTGTCAAAATTCCCAAATTTCGACAAATTCAAACAGCTTAAATTTCAAAACTTCTTTGCACGGATGTATCGAGCATAGTCTGTCAAGTATTTAGCAAATAGTTTCCGCAATTATAATTAACGAAATTTAGGATATTTTTAAGGATTTTGTTAAAATCCTTAAATTTCGACGATTTCAAACAGCTTAAATTTCAAATTTTTTTTGCACGGATGTGTCGAGCATAGTCTGCCAAGTATTTAGCAAATAGTTTCAGATTTTAGAATTCACGAAATTAGGGATATTTTCAAGGTTTTTGTCAAAATTCCCAAATTTCGATAAATTCAAACAGCTTAAATTTCAAAACTTCTTTGCACGGATGTATCGAGCATAGTCTGTCAAGTATTTAGCAAATAGTTTCCGCAATTATAATTAACGAAATTTAGGATATTTTTAAGGATTTTGTTAAAATCCTTAAATTTCGACGATTTCAAACAGCTTAAATTTCAAAATTTCTTTGCACGGATGTGTCGAGCATAGTCTGCCAAGTATTTAGCAAATAGTTTCAGATTTTAGAATTCACGAAATTAGGGCTATTTTCAAGGTTTTTGTCTTAAATCCCAAATTTCGATAAATTCAAACAGCTTAAATTTCAAAACTTCTTTGCACGGATGTATCGAGCATAGTCTGTCAAGTATTTAGCAAATAGTTTCCGTAATTATAATTAACGAAATTTAGGATATTTTTAAGGATTTTGTTAAAATCCTTAAATTTTGACGATTTCAAACAGCTTAAATTTCAAAATTTCTTTGCACGGATGTGTCGAGCATAGTCTGCCAAGTATTTAGCAAATAGTTTCAGATTTTATAATTAACGTAATTAGGGATATTTTCAAGGGTATTGTCTTAAATCCCAAATTTCGACAATTTTGAGCAGCATAATTTTCAACATCTTTGTGTGGATGTATCGGGCCCTAGCCCAAAAGAATAGGGCGTCGTCCCATTTATACCCTTTTCAATAGGGCGTCGTCCCATTTATACCCTTTTCAATAGGGCGTCGTCTCATTTAGACGCTTTTATTGCACTGTGTGCCTGCGGCGAATCTCTCTGATCCATTTATGGATCAGTTGCCACAATTATAAGCGCAAAGTGTGCCTGCGGCGAATCTTCTGATCCATATGTGGATCAGGTACCACGAACAAATCCAAGACCAATTGCGGCGATACCCCACCAGATTGTCGACTAAATGTCTAGCGGCACTTCACTATCCAGTGCACATTATCGCGCACACGCTCTCAAGCAACGTGTCCTACTACAATACACAATGAATTGTAGTATAGTATAGTATAGTATAGCCTTACAGATTCTTATTGTAGTATAGTATAGTATAGTATGGCATCCTGTAAATGCATTGTAGTATAGTACTACAATTCTAATTGTAGTATAGAGGTACCACAAGCGGCTAGAACTGGGACTAATTGCTCAAAATCTTGTACAAAAATATTCGACAGGAGATATGGTTAAGCTGTTTTACCATCATTTGCGACATGTGATGAGTCGACCGGCAGCTTCTAGACATCAAATTGGCAATAAATGGTACGTAAGCGCCACAATATTTGAAGAATTTTGCTGCTTTCCTCTATACTACAATTAATTGTAGTATATACTACAATTAATTGTAGTATAGGCCGAATTGTAGTATAGTATAGTATAATACTACAATTCCGGTCTGAATTGTAGTATAGTATAGTATGCTATACTATACTATACTATTATACTACAATTCATTATAGTATAGTAGGACACGTTGCTCTCAAGTTTACACTGATGCCAACGTGATGCCACAGTTTTTAGACAAAGCTTGTTTGTCCAACGGCCCTGAAAGTCGGCTCATTGTTTTGATGGAAAGAGTGTGTTAGTGGAGATGAGAAGAGACGGTGAGTCTTCACCTGTCCAACAAGGTTCCGCAATGCTCGTTTTCCCTCAAACTTCGGAGGCGTTCAGTGTTGGCCGCCTGAACTGGCTGACGACGATACAACAGGAGTACAACAGCTCTGAAACGATCATGTCTAAGCAAAGATTCACACAGAGGTACATACATACATGTAGAAGGTAGTAGGCCCTCGACTGCTTGCATACTGTACACTAGCTGCTGCATTCCTGTACAGCAAAACTCACGCGACTGTAACTGCTGCAGTAAGGCCCACCGTCCATCTCCTTTTGACTGCCGCGTTGCTCTGACATCGAGACATACCTGCAGTGGTTTCACTTCAGCTACGTTTCTGTCTGTCGTGTCAGTGTACGAAGTAACAGCATCGTTTTGAAAGGGGGTGGGGGAGGGGAGGTGCTAACAACACTGTTGCCATCCATAAACCATGACCACCTAGATACAAGAGGTTCAACAACATGGCGCTTGATATTGAGCGATGAGTTGAGCCTTCTTCGTTACTGCAGGTATAACTATGTACGTTGGCCTCATTCAATTAATGTAGTCATGGGGCAGTGGTACGGCATTAAATAAAGCGCTAGGCTGCAGTTTCTGCTGGAAGAATGGCTTGGGTTATTCCACTCAGTACTGTAGATCAACAAACTTTCTCATCATAAATCTTAGCCCAGCATGTAAATCGGATTGCTCGCGACCGATCTTTTTCGCGCAGTAAAACTAGCGCTCTGCCAAGGGGTCGTTTTCGTTGGTGGGACTTCAGCATGCATCCTAGCTTGAGCTGCAGTAAAACACGGATTCTAAGTACCTATTCAATCAAATCGCGTTAGGTACTTAGGCAGAGCACTCGTCATTTCTCAGTTGGATACGTATCACACAAGTCAAGACACTGTCTTGTCGAGCAGATATTATCACGTCAATAATGGCAATTTAAGTATATTTTCGGCAGTTTTTGAAGTTTTAACGAATACATACTTAGACTTTTGCGTGTGGAAGGCTAGAGCGAAAGTTTGCTGTTCTAGAGTGCATCTCGGGTTTCCCAGTTGTTACATACCTCGTACGTGCACTCATATAGTTGATATCATTGGCACTGATTTCGACAAGACTCTCTCTCCCACTCCTAAGACAATTATAGTAGGCATGTGTCCTGGTTGAAGTTTGGGCATTCACGGTACCCTGTTGTGTGACTGTTCTCTTCAGCTGCCATTCTCACGTTTACCCTTTGGCTTCCGCCTTGCGCTGCGCTCCCACACCCTGTCACGGTGTAAACGCTTTCGTTTTCTTGCGGTTCGATTCGCACCCGCTTCTATTGTGCGTTGTGTGCCCTGTCAGCTTCTCACGATTGCAAGATGTTTACTATCGCACGCCATTGCCGACATTGCATACGTCACGCAGGGGTGACCGTAGAAACTAATTCAGTTTCAGTTTCAGTTTTAGTATCAGTATAAGTTTTCATTCTAGTTTCAGTGTCAGTTTCAATAAAAATTTCTTTTGAGTTTCAGTGTCAGTTATTGAAACTGAGTGTCAGCATTGCAATGCTACTTGATTTGCAAATCTGTTTCTGGGTATACGCGTTGCAGAATTGTCGATTGTAAGATGCATTTAGAGCTATTTCACCATCATCAACAGCAATTTAGACTGAGTTGAGGCAAAGCTACGTATAAAATCCAGAAATTGGCTCTAAGACTAGTTTCAGTAGTGCGTACTGAGATCAGTTTCAGTGTCGCACAAATACTGAAACGTGTTGTGGAGTTTCAGTTTTAGTTTCAGTATTAATATGGCTGACCAGTTTGGTTTCAGTTTCAGCATATTTATTGAAACTGAAACTGAAATTGAAACTAGTTTTAGTCTCTATGGTCACCCCTGACGTCACGTAAGCAGCAGAGGCACGGCAACCATTGCACTATGTCTTCAAGTCCTTGTATAATCTCTTCTTGCTGGGTTGTGGAGGGACGAACTCCAACTCGCAGCCCTCGATGGCCAGCCACGTGGGAGGGTAGTAGTCGTTCAAGTTGTACGTTCGCGACATCCTGGGAACCCGTTGCACGCACCACAGAACATTGCAAGAACTCTTGGCTATGCTAAACTCCTGTTTCAAACTCTGTCTCTACTAAGTATGCAGCTAAATCTCCTCAACCACCTCACTCTGGAGAAACATGTAGGCGAGTCGAACCAAAGTCATACGTCTTCGCCATTTGTGGCAGACAAACAGCGGTCGCCTTTACTGATACAATAGAACGACTGCTCAAAACTCCGTATACGTGCAACGGGTTCGTCCCTTGTGCCGTTGGTAGCGCTGCCTCTTTCTCTGTAGAAGACGAGCTTGTTGGCGCAGGCTCCCGACAGCGACAGTCGATCTCTGTGCGCTGGCAGAGAGCTCTCTCTGAAAGCTCGTAGTGTTGACAAGAATTCATACACGCCTATACTGCTACTCGAAGAAAGAGTAAAAGCAACCCAACGGTTCTGACATTCTACGGCGAAACCACTCCCTCCTGTCGGCAGGCCGCTCGTCCAGAAAGCCGCACCACCAGCCGAACGTGGAGGGAATGGAAGGGACTGGTTGCGAGGCTGATTTCAATTGTTTGAGCTTGAATCAAATTGACTGCAATACTCCTGTAAGCTTCGCCCATTCCCTTCCCCGCTTTAGCGAAATGCTCCCTTGCCTACTGCGAAGATGGACTCTTATTGCAGGATTTGCGCAAATTTGTCAGTCAGATGAGTGCTACTGTTTCCAAGCCACTGCCTTCTTTGTCAGTAACAGCCAATGTTTCACTAATGGTGCGCAGTGATTGCATCTCGCAAGCAGTCCCTCCCTTGTGAGCAGGACGACGTCGCTCGAAGCGAAGGTGGCCAGATCAAGCTCGCGTTTCCTCTTCTTGAAGAAGTGGATCCTTTTGGCTGCCCCTTTGAGCTGCTCTTCGTTCCACTTTGGGTCGTCGCCCATCACCAGGAAGATCACCTGCTGAGGCGAAATTCCACTTAAAGCACAGTTGGTCATGCACCTATGAGTTGGTACCTAGGCGCGTTGGGCGAACCGCCGACCTTTAGAGGCAAAACGCTTTGTTACACCACGAGGTACAGTGTACAGTACCTACAATATAAGGCCGATTGCACGATTTCCGATTGACATGCGTCGCCAGAAATTTTCGATTTCACGGGAGTCTCGATTCTTGGTGTTCAAAAAGCGACTTACTGAATTGCAAAATCGTAACATGTATAACTCACATTCTCAAACGCCATGACTTCGGCGAGTAGCGCTTCCACCTTCCCGATGGCGCATCTCGTGTAGTGCGCGGTCGTCTCCATGTAAGTCCCTTTGATATAGTCGCCCCTTCTTGTGTGCACAGCCACTATCACCGGCCTCCAGGATAGCTAAACGAGCAAAGTGTACTCGTCATTTGGGTGACATGCTTTTCCACCAATGCCTACAGAAGAGAGCAAACCGTTTGTGCTCCCACAAGGGCTTCCATGCCACGATACGCCGACTTTGTGAGATTCGGCCGGATTGTCAACTGGCGCCTTATCGACTTCTCATACGGTGCCCAATATTTCCAGCTCTGCAAATAGTTCCCCTTCAAGGTTATAGTCGAATTGCAGTGACTTCGAATCTTGGGCGCTATCTCTGGATAGTAGATGCCAGACAACCTTTGGAGTATCACCAATTCATTGCCCTTGTCATAGGAACGCCTGTTGCGGCATAGGAAAGTCTCTAGAAAGGAGTAGGAGAGAGCAAAGAACAAAGGCAAGGATCCATTGGTCAGTCAAAGCGTAGTACTGTAAAGGAACGCAACTTGTTACTTTATTAATGCAGTTGACCAAGATTAGTCTGCGCTGTACCAATTGGATGCACTGCAGCTGAAGGAAACAGTCGGAGCATTCGTTGAAGGATCGACTTTTCAGAGTCGGCATAGCAAAGGGGAATGTCATTCGCTGTTTGACTGAGTCCATACTGGCCGGAGTAACGGAAGAGCCAGTTGCCTAAAGTAGAGAAATAGAGACATGGC
The DNA here is from genome assembly GCA_030248115.1 of Linhomoeus sp. GSCO2_2. NCBI lineage: Eukaryota > Metazoa > Nematoda > Chromadorea > Monhysterida > Linhomoeidae > Linhomoeus > Linhomoeus sp. GSCO2_2. The sequence continues at coordinate 18,273 of JASAMZ010007245.1, read as the reverse complement.
TGTATCACCTGGCCTCGTCCTCGTCTTTGACAACTACTGTACCTGCATACACTGTACCGTGGGTGCAATTGTCAGTGAAAGTGAACACATTCAATGTTTGTAGAGTAGCGCGTCAAACGCACAGTTCACAATTGTGAATGTAAGCTTTCAGAATGAGTTATCACTTAGAAAGAGGCTCTGAATTTCCCAATTGCAAAATCGACTAGCGCACCCAGGCCGCTGCGATCGCTGCCAATCGTTCCAGTGAGGACTCCACTACAATCAAATTGTTCTTCTGAAGAGTTCGTCTCGTGCTGGTATCCCAGACTTACTCCTATAGGTGCGCCCGGTATACCGATACGCATACGCATTTCTCGGTATACCGATTTATTTTCGAATGCGTATACCGTACAGATACGCATACGCATTCATTCTCCTATACGCATACGCATACTCATACGCATTAGAATTTTAATGTGTTGGACCCATTTCTGCCCAATGCCCTGAACATCCCCCCTTTCTTTTCTTTCATTGATTTCATTCCTGTGTGTGCTCGCATTGTCAGTATATTCCAATGCTCGTCACTTCTGCTTCCAGGCTTCCAGTTCGTTCGTTTGGTCGTCCCGTATATGTACGCCCCGTGCCTTTCCAGTTCGTCTTCCAGGACTACAGTATCCCGCCTGTACTGAAGATGCGCGTCAAGACTTCACCAGAATGTGTTTGACACTAGTGCCGTGACTCTTGCGTGCGTGCGTCCGTCTATGTTTCGTTAGAGTTCGCTCACCGCGCGTTGCCGATCGAGAAGCGACGGCAGTATCGTCTTTTTCTTGTTTGAATTTCAATCTCTTTTCTTCCGCCTTTGAACCGTTCCCGTGAATATATTTCGTCGCCAATTTTGGCTGTTGCAAAATTTGGCTGTTGCGGAACCTTTCGTTGCCAGAAAATCGCCTGCGGCGCTAAAATCTTGGCTGGCGGACATTTAAATTGTCTTAGTACTGCAGCCACCTAAAGCTTCAGAGCGATCTCACTCAGCTAACAAACAAGATTTACGTGAAACATCCTGTCGAAGCTTCGTAGTATGATACAGTCATATGCTTGCCGCAAAACGACAAGAAAAATGTTGCAATCACAACGAAAATTGAGCAGTTATAGTTGATCGAGGTTACGGTAGTTAATACGCATACGCATACGCATATACCGCGGTATGGCGGTTGAAAATACGCATACGCATACGCATTAAACGGTATGACCTCAGAAAATACGCATACGCATACGCATTCAAAAATTTCCATACCGGCGCACCTATACTTACTCCAGCCAAAGACAGACAAGTATCTTCTTCTGAAAACCGCCCAGTCGACGCAACAGTCTCCATCGCGCGTCTGTTCAAACTGGATTGCCATAAGGAGATTCTGGAGAATAATACAAAGGCGCCGACGACGATTGCGGCGGCTGCCACTTTTCCAAAGCGGTGGTTGGTTATTGCCTCGAAATTCCCCATCTTAGGGCTCGAGGGTCCATTTTGCAATGGAGGCAATTCTAGGGTTGGCACCGGTAAAGGGACAATGCCAGTGATTAGGAATGTGGCACAGTGATACTCACTATAGGAGAACAGTGCGTTCTCAGCAGCATAGGTACGTACATAGGTACCTATACAGATTCAAACCAGATTGTTGGTGTCACAGACTTGACACAAAAGCTGGGAAGCAAGTTTGCCCTGAGACTTGGAATTCAAAGCTAAAGCTCGTGCCCCCTGTACTTAACTCCCTCTAAAGCTTTGGTAACTGAACGTACCTTATGTAGCCTTATGCTTAGACTCTACCAAATACGTATCTCTTCTTAATATGCTGAGCGACGCAACGTAGGAACCCTGCCCAAAGTACTACTACCTATGTATGTGTACATAAGTGTGGCATGCTTATCTGCAGAAGTTTACTGGTGGCACTGCACACAGATTGACTGTGTCAGTGGACACATACCACAGACTTGTATTTGCTGAAGTCCGCGAGTATCACTGGTGTACATTACGTTTATGACCGTCCGTACGGGCATACCGTTTCATCGATGTGTTGTTCTATGGCCAACATGTGTCGGCTATTCACAAAACATACATATGAGACTGCCGATTCACGAATTAATCTTCGAAGTCAAGCGACACTGACTGTTGCTTAACTACTAACTAGGACGTTTCCAACCGTTGGGAGGACTGATGAACGACGACGCTACCTTCGCATGAAATAACTCCCGCTTTGAAGCATATTCTCATAACAATGGGCTGAGAGGTGCGATCGATTCTTCGACGCGACATGCATTGTCTGCTTCAGCGCCGGTCTGCTTGCTGTATTCAACTGGACGAAACGATCGTCTAACCGTCCCCACTATAGCTTCTTAGGTGCAAGCCACAGCAGCGATTGCACTCGACAAGCTGCAGTTTGGAACTGTGGTGTACCTAAGTCGACTTGACATGAAGCTGGCCACCTGCCTAGCTCGCGTTGCGCCGTTTGGCGTAAGTACCTACGCAATGTTGGGGAGTGCAGAGTTTTGGCATTGACGCGGTTAGGTAGATGAAAGTGTTCCGTCTGCAGAAGAGGCTTCTCAAGTTCGCTTCGCCAACGGCAGAAATGATCAGCCGGCTTGAGCAGACATCCCTTGTTGGCGATAAGAATGTACCAGGTAGCATTTTGGCCGACTGCAAAACGCTGCCTCTACTCAAGTTATGTATCGCATAGCTTAATCGAAAATCGCCCTACCAGAACGCAGGAACGGAAACTGAGATGTATGATTTCCGTCTTAGTCGTCCGAGATTGGTGCTCAAAGCGTTCCGTTAGATGACCACTGGCTGAGATTGGATAGAGAGAAGAGGCTGTGTGTGTAGTGAATTGATATCTCGACAACTGGTGCTCAGGAAGTTCTTTCACGCGAAAACTATTGGAAGCTGATGTAAAGCAGTCTAAGACGGACACTGACAAATAGATCTTAGCGCCATACGCATCCTATCTGGGAAAGACGGACTGTGGTCGTTGTTTGCCAACGCCTTCACAAAACCTAACATACAGTAGTTCGAAATGGGCTGCGCCGACGCGTTCTGTCTGCTTACATATGTGGTTATTACTGTCTCTGGCCGTCGTCTCCCTCCCGCTGTATCTCGTGGTGGTGGCGGCGATCTTGAGAGGGAGAAGGAGGAAGAACGAGGCTCTCCTGTCGGCGTCGCCATTCTTCACGATTTGCCTATGGTCTGCAGCGGCCGACATTCTGGAGTGCTTGAGGAGTTGGCTGGGATGAAAACTGCGAATCTGGGGATGGCTGTTCAGTTTTCCACGCCATATTCGACTCGAGTAGCAGAGAGAACTCAAAGACGTATGCGTGTCAGCTGACGACCTCTGCCGTATGAACACTGCGTACATAACTTGTCAAACGCCGCTGAGAAAAGATGCATGTTTAAGTCATAGATTTCTCTGTACTTCGTCCATTCGCCACGGGCACACATGTGTATTCTGCCCCGCTTCCGTTCCAATTTGGAAGTCCAGCACACTACTCAAAAGTTGAGTATAGTCTGACTTCCTTCCTCAATCGGCACGCCCTTCACCCAACGATCATGTACAATGTAGTATTGTACACACAGCGACTGATGAGATCAGGCCAAGTTCCGATTCTCCCCAATGAGAGCAAAGAGGTAGATCACGAGGAGGCAGAGGGCAAAGAACAGCACCACTGCAATCAGCACCGTCGCCACAATCGACCAGGCTCTCTCGTAGGGGCGATTCTCCTTGCCTGCTCTGAAGTGAGTGAATACGTTGGGCCTATTTCGTAGGTAGTCAAAAGATAAGTAATGACGCGACACTAATCAACATTGTACAATTTGAAGAGCACCAACCAAAGCTCAATGGCTCCTACCATAGTTAACCTGCTGTTCTTCAGCTGGAGCTATGCTGATCTAATGGCATCCGTGCGGTTCTTCGGTACGGCCGCTAGAGAAGAGCTACAGCAGAGATCGACACATCAGCAGATTCTCCAGACGATTTCATAAAGATTGGTCTTTGTTGCGCGAAGATCGGGTGAGTATTTCAGAAGTTATGCATGATTTCCCAGTTGAAAAGATCCGCAAAATGTAAAATACGCATCGGCGCAATGCGAGTTTTCCGATTTTGACGAAATTTCAACACATGATAGAGCTCGACAAGACGCATCCAACGCAAGTTACCGCATGTCGCTACGATGCACCGTTCACGAATTATGGCCTAAAGTGTGTCCTACTTCAACATAGGGTCATAGGGATGAATTAGCAGCGCAAACTTTGACATGCCATAATTCGTGAACGGTGCATCGTAGCGACATGCGGTAACTTGCGTTGGATGCGTCTTGTCGAGCTCTATCATGTGTTGAAATTTCGCCAAAATCGGAAAACTCGCATTGCGCCGATGCGTATTTTACATTTTGTAGATCTTTTCAACTGGGAAATCATGCATAACTTCTGAAATACTCACCCGATCTTCGCGCAACAAAGACCAATCTTTATGAAATCGTCTGGAGAATCTGATGATGTGTCGATCTCCGCTGTAGCTCTTCTCTAGCGGCCGTACCGAAGAACCGCACGGATGCCATTAGATCCGCACAGATCCAGCTGAAGAACAGCAGGTTAAGCCTTAGACAAAGCAATGGTATGACACGAACGTTGCGAGGCCGTTGATTGGCGCAGTTTGCGTTGTGGCCGCGGGGTGGCATTGTAGCTCCAGTTCCATGTTCTCAAGGTCCAACTGCTCAGCCTCGGGCGTCCGGCTGTCGGGCAGGCCGCCCTCGAAGTGGCTGACGTGGGAGCAGTTGAAGAACATTCTCAGGCCAGTCAAACGTCTGAACTGAACGTTGAACTCTGGAAAAATTCCATGTTAGTTTGTTACATAGCTATGATGTCACCAAAGGCATCTAAGCCCATCGTTATTGCTATAGCTAAGCGCAGTTTGCGCAACGACTAACAAAACAGGGCGGTAATTACACAGCGAGCAAGGCGAAATGTGGGGCAATTCACACTTTGGCCGAAGCCAAACGGAAATTGCACCGACACAGGGAAGGAAGTCGAACGAACCCACCAAGGGAAATTGCAGCATCTAGGCGCAAACACGTATTCAGGCAGTCGGAGCAATACGACTGAACTACATATGGTTTCATGTCGCGCCACCCAGTTCGATTAAGCAAACTGGGTTTTCTTTCACAAGGGCGCTATGCTCCGGCCAAGAGAGGGCGGTGCAAGGATAAAGCGCGTGCCGAACTATAAAAGCCCTTGGCACGAAAACTAACTAAGCCCTGAGTTTTCTTATATGTAGGCGCCATCCAATTCGCCTGACAGAGAGTGTGGAAGGGGGAAAAGAATTATCGATCCTCCTCTATACTTATACTTAGCTCCCCTTGGGCAGTGTGGCAAGATGCCACTTCGAAAAAGTTGTTAGAGGGCTGCTTCAGATGATGACGTACGTAATACTACCTTCACTTTACATTATACCTATGAACAACGTTGAATTCGATTGCTTCGTTAGCACTATGAATAGGAAGACGCCGACAACGTACCTACGTAATAGGCTGACTGAAGCCTACTGCAGCACTAGTCCAGACGCTTAGAGGCAACAACAAGCCGGCTTTGTTGAATTCCCTGTGTAATCTTTAGGCAAAGAGGTGCTTCATTAGACTATGAATACTCGCCTATCACTTCATCCGACATTTCGCGGCGCGAACCGCCGCATCGTCAAGCAATGTGTGAAATCTCTTCACGTTCACAAACGCTTCCTTTTCACAAGGGCGCGTCTCAGTCGAGCTTCGTGACGAGAACGGCGCTCTCCACGGCGAACTGGACGTCGGTCAGGGCCTGCTGGAGTCTCTTGAGCCACTTCTTCACGCCGTCCTCGTCGCCCTCCTTCTCCGCCTTCTCGTAGTTGTCGGCGGAGCCAAACAGCCCTCCCAGAGGTTGCGCTGTAGACGCTTACCACGTACAGTTTGTCGCAGAGCGTTGCCATCGAAGCTTCACATCGTTGGGGAGCCAACCAAGATTGCTGTTGTAGGGCGCCGCGGAGAAGAGGACGTGCCTGTCTTCCTGCCTTCCCGGGTAGAGGCCTCTCGGAGTGATGAAGCACCTCTCGAGCGCGTTGAGACGACGGTTCAGAGACTGGACTCGACCAAGCTTGGTGGGGACGCCGGAATTGGCTTGGTCCACCTGTGACAGTGGTTCATAGATGGGACAGGATGAATAACGGTAGAACAGAGCATCTGACGAACGAGGCCTCTTGCGAACTTCTCTCTGCAGTGCTCTAGCCTCTCCGGCGAATCTCGCGACGGCTGCCTTCAGTTCACTCATGACAAATTGGTAGTCCGAGACCTTTCGGTGGAACTGGCGTTCTGTCAGCTGTCTGTCGCCCTCTTCTATCATTCTTTCCAGCCGCAGAGCGTAGTCGTTGACGTTGAAGGGCAGCACCAGACTGTCGGCGATATTCCTGGCTAGCTCCATCCAGAAGCGGCCCACTGCCTCTGAAGTCTGAAGGGAGGAACGACATGTTCAGTGGGCTTTCAACAGATCTATGTAGAACTAGAACTGGCGTGGTTACACTGACTGATTACACAATCGTCCTCAGACGGACCTTGTAGCCAATATCAACCAGGTTGGTGAACGTCCACTCGACTTCGTACGTCGTGTGGTATAGCGGGTATACGGTAGAGAACGAAGCGTAATTGAGAGAGACGACGGGGACGCCAGCGTAGTTGATGAATCTAAAGAATCACAACTTGGGTGTTCGCACACATATGAGCCCAAACAATCTGCCCAGTGCGTTACACCTGTCGTGGTCAGTGCCGCTCGAGGGCACCTGGACGAAGGGCACCGTTCCAGGGGAGTCGTAGTCTGGCAGCGTCTCCCCGGAGTCGACCCAGAACTGCCAGCTGTCGTAGACGGTGGCCCTGCCGGCGGCCAGCTCCTCAGAGTTGGGGTTTGGCACTAGCCTGGCGGCGTCGTAGAGGCTTCTGATCAACGTGGGAACGGCGTCTGCGAAGAGGGTGATATTGCCCTGGATCAAGTCGACGTTGATGAGGGCTACAGCCCGCTCCTCCAGCAGCTTCAGGTACTCCTCTACGTACTCGGAGGAGCCGACCAGACTGAACGGAATGATTGCATTCTCCATGGTAGTACCTGTCTAGCCTAGTAGCACCAGGTGCGGTCGAGTACAGTACTCTATGGGGCAATAATCGTTCTATGACCTATGACCCTATGACCTACGACCCTATGACCCATGGAATCTGACCCAAATTTGATTTTCTGCGCTACAGTAATCCCAAAGCGTAAAGTACATACTGGCGGTTACGGTAAGCAACAAGTTGCACCAAAATGACACTCGATTTGCTTCGCAAGCGTCAAACCCTATCAAGAGCTTGGTGTGCATGCGTCACGCTTATTTCAGGCTCAATAACTGGTTCATCTGACGTCGTAGGATGGAGTTTGAGACGTCGTCGAGTAGCCAGCAGACTCCTGTAGCCGTCTAAGGGTCGAAACGAAAATAAACTTTCAAATCACGCTCTACAGCAGCCCAAAGTGGGGGTCCGCTATAAGTCAAAAGTGGACCGAACGTAGACAAATTGCATACCAAAATGAAGTTCTCGAGGTACTACAACAAGACAAGCTACAACAAGACTTTCAAAATTGTAGATAGAGGACACCTAGCCAACACGCATCAGAAAATGGTGATTTTGACATTGTCTCAGGCTTAATAACTCGCCCGCCTGACATCTTACAGTGAAGTTTGAGGTACCATAGGATAGCCTGTGGACGCCTCTTGCCATCTTAGTGGTCAAACTCGTGGAAAACGTTTTCAAAATTGTGCGCTACAGTATCCAAAAGTGGTTTACAAGATTCTGTAGTGCAACAAAATATTCATGACAGCAGCTTTCGAAAAGTTTGGAGGTTGTGACGCAAAATCCAAACTCCCAATGCTGAGACACCACGCTCGTCGCTATTGGCTTGCTTATGCATGGCGAGTTGTGTAAAAGGATTACTGCAACGAAATATTGTCGCAGCAAACTATGATGCATTTGCTTAGGTTCAGGCTTAGGCTTGGGCTCACGCTTATGCTATTGCTTAGGCTCATGCTTGTTCTCATGATTAGGGTCATGCTTAGGCTTAGGCTCAGGACACTCAGAAGATCGAGCCCGAGTACAAGCATTAATCTAAGCATAAACCTGAACCTACGCCCAAGCATTTTCCTTACTGTAAGCCTGAACCTAAGCCTAAGCATGATCCTAACCATAAGCCTGAACCTGAGCCTAAGCTTGAGCCATAGATTACAGACCAATAGCTCAGTGGTAGAGCAAAGGGGATTACACCCCTAAGGTCGCGGGTTCGATTCCCGCTTGGTCGCAAATCTTTTTCGTTTCCTTTTCGCTCTCCTCTAACCAATAGCAAGCGTGAGCCAAATGTGCTTGTTATATGAAAATCCCCCAAAGTGCAGTGTGGCTCTTCTAACTTGAAAATCCCCCTTAAATATTTTCTGAAAATCCCCCTAAACTGTAGTTGAATCAAAGACGCTAATCCAGGATATAGAACATTTGATTTCAGAGTAATCTTAATAGTAAACCCTCAACATGGTTGACTTAAACATGGTCTATACCTCATCAGTGTAGCTTAATTCTTTGAGATTCTAACTGTTACAGCAGTTTGATGCTGTCGAAGAGAATCGAGTGCCATTTTGGTGCAATTTGCCGTTTACCGTAACCGCCGGCATGTAGTTTACGCTTTGGGAATACTGTAGCGCGGAAAATTGAATTTGGGTCATAGATTCCATGGGTCATGGGGTCATAGGTCATAGGTCATAGGTCATAGAACGATTATTGCCCTCTATGGTACCGGGCGCGTTCTGCGCGACGTGGTGCGGTATCGCGTTGAGCGTGGCTTGGCGTGGCCTGACGACGTGCCATGGCGTGACGCTATGCGTGACGTGGTGTGGCGTGGTTTGGCGTTATGCGGGCCATGACGTGGCGTGGCGTTAGACTGTGGCGTGGCCTTGCCTGTCGTGGTGTGGTGTCTTGTTATGCGTGACGTGGCGTGGCCTGACGTGGTGTGACGTTACACACAACGTGGCGTGGCGTGACATTATGCGTGTCGAGGCGTGGCCTAGCGTGGCGTGGTGTAGTGTTATGCGTGACGTAGATGGTCCTGGCGTATCGTGGCGTGACGGCACTTGTATTGCGCTGTGTCGCGCAACGCGGCAAATGGCGGCGCGCCACGCTTCGTTGCTTGAAATCTCCTTGGTTAGATATGTGCACTCCAGCCCAATCAATCACCAACTTGTACTCCTCCGCGTCCCAGGCGCAAAAGAGGACGCTCCTTCTTGGTCTCCAGCCGGTGTCTTCGACGGTCTTCGACAGAACTCTCGACATCTCCATCATGACGGCGCTGGCGCTGTTCGGATCGATGGAGCCATAGGTCCAGGCGTCAATGTGGTTGCTGATCATCACCAGTTGATCCGGCTCCTGCCTCCCTCTCAGCATTCCAAAGACGTTCTGGATCTTGCCGCTCTGGTCGCTGATCGATCTGACGTCCAGTTTAAAGGTGACCTATGTACGAGAGCAGTGTTGACGACTGAAATCGGCCACAGAAATGCCACAAATTTGACAGTAGTGAGCACAACCTCTCCACCAGTCAGTTTGTATGGTGTCTTGAGTCCACCCTTGAAGCCGTCCGGCACGGCTTCCGTTCCCTGCATTCGCTCGAATATCTTCTTCGCGTCGCCATACCCAATGGGCGTCACTGGCACGTCTGGGATGTACAGGCCAGCTCTGAAAGGTAGAGACTGTGTATGATTGACACTGCAACGGTCAGCAAACCTCGCCTCGTCCTCAGTGAGCGATCTGAAGGTGTAAGGCTTGCTGGGGAGCAGAGGAGTCAACGGGTCGCCTCTGACGTTGTTCAGAGTCCCCCTCTCGGCCCCAGATGGTGGCCTGTAGACGGTGTCTGGGAAGCCGTTCCCTTCAGTCATGTTGAAGCCGTAATCATATGGGTCGGAATAGAGGATCACTCCTGAAAGACATAGTGTAGGTATGCCACTTTGAGGAATCCATCACCGTAGTGGGTGGTGTCTCCAACTACTTAGGGCCTTGACCGGTCAGTCATAAATTGCATGTCTGATCAGTTATTTCAATTTGTCGCTTTGAGATAAGCTGCAAGCATACTAAAGTGGCGCAACTCACCAATGGCACCCCTCTTCTGGGCTTCTTGAGCCTTGTTGCCTCTGTAGACCCGTCCGTACCGGATGAGAGCGATACTGTTGGTCAGGTTGACTCCCAATCTTTCCAGTGTATCAAAGTCTTCAATGCTGCCATAGTTGGCGTAAACTACTCTTCCAGTGGCTGCTCCGTCCTTCGAATAGGCAAGCCACCATGCGAAACCTGAAGTTGTCAACAACGTACCTAATCAACGAAGCTGTTCCAAAGTAGTGTGCCGTGTGACCATTTCTGGCCCTGGTCAAGATTATGGTACCGTCGGCAGTGAAGCACCTACATATGTACCTTTCGGGTCGTTCTGCTGAGCCGCGGCCTCCGGCGGTCCGAGCACCACCGATTCGCCGCCGCTGATCTCCACCCAGTTGCCATTGTCGTTCACGGCTATCGTATTGGGGCGATTGTAGTTTGGAAATCTGAACTGGCAGAACTATGCGGAACCAAAGCATGCGCACCCTTGAATCCGTCATCTCCGCACTCACGTCAGCAGCACTTGGTAGTCCGTGGTGAAGGTCTCCAGTCCGTAGCTCTTCCAGGTGTCTTCCACGTACTTCAATACCGCCTCTTCCTCTGGCGTCCCAGAGACGTGCACCGTCTTCGTCAGCTCCACCATGTGGCCCCTAATGCTCCCCGGGTCGAATGACTCCATCAGGCGCTTCTGGATCTTCAACTGCTCCTCTCTGTTCTGTGTCATCAACGTGTCATAGCCCGTGCCACCTCCAGTTAGTAATACGCCGCTGTAGGCGAGTAGAAATGCCACTGCAAGAGAGCCGATTCCGAACACGACGCATGTTGAGGAGACGACAACTGCACATTTCCCCATTTTGGCCGTCCTTTAGTCTACTGTAGTCACGGCAAACGTCTACCCTGCGAAGCCATATTTTGTCTTGTATTGCTTACATTGATGATAATTCCAGTCCGCACATCAGTTGACGCGACGCCGCCCCACTTAATCCATTCGCTGGCATATTTGTTTGCACTCGGCCGATGTGGCATTCTCTTCCCAGCAGTGCATAGACAGGTGGCCAAAAGTTCAAAGTTCGTGTTAGCGTAGTGCAGATACCCCACCAGAGGACTTTGGTTATAGCAACACAGAATTAACTTTCGATGGATGACAACTTTCGCTCCACTGGGTAGTCAGTCACTACATGTATAAGTGACGTAGGTACCTCGCAAACACATTTCTGTTGCCGTTGCAGGGTACCGTAAACAACACCCTGCCAACTCTCTGCTTGACTGACAGCATGAGTGAGGCCGGGGGAGGGGGGGGGGGTATTGCAGTATTTAGCGTATGTGTTGTATGTGTTACAAACCACAGCTGGTGTATCGCCATGGAACGAAGAGTCTGGTACTGTGTAGACCGCACATCGACCCTCAATCTAGTGTTGTCTCTTGTCGCATTGCAGCCGATGCTGGAAATCGCTGAAGTACATACGTACTTAGCCATTGGAGCGAGATTGAAATTAGCAGTTCGCTCAGCCAGTCAGTGGAAGGACGACATCGTTGCACGCCACGAAAGAAGACAAGATCATGGCGCGCCCGATCAGGACTCTTCCCTACTTCTCAGAGCGTTTCCATTGGAACCACTCGTTGTCGAAGTTCTTTCTTAGGCGGCTCCAGCTCTCCTCCACAACCGCGTTAGTTCCGCCCACTAAAGGAGAGGGCTGACACCACTGGCCCTTGTCCACAAGCGAAAAGCTGGTCTTCCACAGGCGCAGAGACTGGCGATTCGAAGGCCAGTTCACCAGGCTGAATCGAGGAGTGGCCATTTCCAAGGAGAGAACACGCACGCAGAGAAGGCGCAGGGAGGAGCAGTTGTCCACCAGGTCCACGCAGCTGACCGTAGTACCTTCCTCCGTAGGCACATCCACCAGATCCAGGCGCTGGACCCAGATGGCCTCCAGATGCGGAGCTGCCATGGCGACACCGCGCAGCACTGACGACGTCCCTCGCTCCTGAGGAAGCTGGCCAATGAGACATGTCCAACCCGCTGTCCAATCCAAGGCAAAAGATTCAGACATCACTCAGACTCATACCGTGTAGTTTTGGAAGTCCAAATGTGTGAGCCGGGACAAATTCAAATGGTCTCGGCCGAAGCCAGCGGGCAGCTTCAGTTCGCTCAGCTCCAGGCGTGCCAAAGAAGACTCGAGCTTCTTTAGCGCATTGGTGAGTTGCACGGGTGCTGCGCTAGACACTGTGTGATCGCCCAAGCGCAACTCAATCGCCTGGGCACCCGTGACGTGAGAAAGAATGGGCTCGACAGCGACGGTCCAAAGCAGGCCATTCCAAGCCCCGTTGAATCGTAGATTGACGTTTCGCACAGAGGAATGAGCCAGAAGAGAGCCGGCCAGGCGGACAACTAAGGCAGTTGGCTGCTTGTCTTGTCACAGTCCTGCCACCCATCTGCACCGCAAGGATTCAACAGCAGAGACACTCGCCTTAGACCTTTGGGCGCAGTCGTATCGACGTCGCAAAGCTGCGACAGCTTCTCGAGAACCTTCCGCTGGTCGCTGGCGCTGCTGAAGGAGGAGGAAGGCAGCTGCATCTCCAGTGAGTGCAGCGAGGGGAAGCAGAGGCGCCACAGCTTCTCCAAAAGGCTGTCTTGTCGCTGCTTCTCATCGTCCGAAGTCGGCGTCCTCAGACAAAGAAAAGCTGGTTCTCCACACTCGCGCGTCGTCAGTTGGAAGGTCACATTGAAGTGCCAAGCAAGGTCAAACTGGCCACTTTCACTGGGGAGGCGTCCACTTCGCTGAGCCACTGCCAGCGCTGGCATACGCCTGGGACGGTCTCCAGGAACTGCTTGGGGTCCAGGAAGGAGAAGACCTTTAGCAGCAGCTCGTCTGGCAGGATGGCGTTAATGTCCTGAGAACCGTTGTCGTGCAGTTGTGCAGTTGCTGGAGAGACGCAATCGTTCATGACTCTTTTGCATGGCGTTTCAGTGGCGGTCGCCGTAGTGGAGTGGCCCTCTTCTTTCTCATCTTCGAGGTGGCCGCTTGGTCCCTCCAACAACTGGCGACTGTCGTCTTCCGTCGGCTTCCAGCTGGAAACTCTACTGGTTGACAGGACGCGCAGATGACGTACAGTCAACTACCAAACAACGTAACGGTCTTTGACTACTCGGTTCGTATTTTCTTCCAAATTGAACTGAATTGCAGCAAGACAGCACGAGTATCCAGTTAGGGTAGCTTTCTAGCTCGGAAACCGTCAGCCCCATAGCAACAGTGAGACCGATGCGCCGCCGCCCGCACTCACGTCACCTCTTCTCCAAGCTTGGAAGCTTATGTTGATTTTGCGCCCATCAGAATTCTTGCATAGTTCTTACAACATCTTGCATGCATTGTTATATACAAGCAGTACATAGTTACATTACATGACATGAACAGCTGAAAGCAGTGCAAACACTTAGCATAGTTGCTTGCAACACGAGGGTGTTGTGCCGAATTGGCGACAATAGCGATTCGGTGGGGTAACGGCTGCGCAATTTCAACCTGGCGGCGCCATTTGACGGTATTCTGCGCGTCGGTGAACTCAGAACACAGCATGACATGATCTCTGTGCATATCCCAGAGTGAGAAACCGTTTGTTCGTCCCGTTCGGAAAGCGTTAATTTGCTGCAGCTACGTTTTGTAGTTCGTACGAACATGAGGAAAGGAGCCGCACAACCGCAACCGTCACGTTCCGCTTCGCCTAAGCGGCGCTGAACTCTGACGATGGTTTGTCACCGCACTGCACCGTTAGCAGGAAGTTGACTACATGTCGTGTATTTCGTCTCTATGTCTTCTGTTGCTATGTACTTTCAGCTTCAGAAATGCGTCCGCAGAGGTCGGTTATTGTGCGACTTACCATCTAATGGGCAGGATGCTGCCCCAAAGGGACAATAGCCCATCCGACTCCGTTGAAGGTCGCGTGCCTTCTAATGGCGCTGTTGTGCAGCTTCTCTGTCATTCGGGCTCTGGGCGGCTCATTCGCGAGCCACCTTGTTTGTCAGTCCCAAGGTGCCAAAGTATTTTATAACGTGCGATCTATCATACCATGGCTTGTGACGACCTGTTCTGTCTCCACCTGTCGCTCTCTCTTCTACTGGCAGTCGTCTCCATCCCATTCTATCTGGTAGTCATAGTGGCCATCGTCAGAGGCCGACTGAAGAAGAGCGACACCCTCTCCTCCTCCTTCTTCACCATCTGTCTGTCAACGGCCACTGCAGATCTGGTGGAGATCTGCGGCAATTGGATCTTCTACAGAATCAGAGATGGGGGGTGGTTCTTCGAGTTCTACGATAGATTGGACCCTGTGAGTGACACCGTAGTTTGTGAGAGCTACTGTACTACAGTACCCTGCGAGTGATACTGTACTACAGTACTCGAGGCACAGAAGCCATAATACGCGATTGATTTGCAGGTCGCTGCCAAGTTCGGCGCCGCCCTCAGCTTTCCCACCGTCAGCGCCCAGATTCTGGGCGTGACCCTCATGACGCTGAATCGATTCACGGCTCTCGTCTTTCCCACGAGGCACAAACAGGTTCTGACTGTTACTCCGTCATGTTGCCAGGTATTTTGCTATTCACTTCATGATTCCAGATCTGGAACAGCAAGACCGTCCTCTTCGCCCTGCTAATTCAGTGGGTTCCCAGCTTCATGGTCTATCCGCAGTTGATCTACCCCAACTTCAACTACACGCGCATCATGACGATTAACTCCAAGTACCCAGTGGCCATCTTCAACATAACCTCTCCCATACAGCTGGCTTGGAAGGTCCACTTGATTGTGCTCGTGGCCGAGTCCGCTCTAATGGCCGTTCTGTACGTCGTGATGTTTACGGTAGCCATACGGTCCAGTAGACACGCCACTGCGACAGGCATGTACACTAGTGGGACCACAACTGCGGGGTCTTGGCTCGAGCTGAAGTTGGCCCTCTATGGTCTGCTGTGTTTCGGTATCGTGCTAGTGGTGCTCTCATATCTCGTGAGTTCGCTGTTCTTTCGCTACACCTACCAACTGCTGTACGTAGTGATAGACCTCACCTGTCTGGCCAATCCCTACATGCTGGTGTTGTGCAGCACCCCTGTGAGAACAGAGGTAGGCAAGCTGATTCGAGGAGGGTGACGAAGGTGTACCATTGGCTGACGTTGCAGTTCGCTAATAACTTCTACCTCAAGGTTGTCGTTTGTGACCACCTAATGCATGTACAGCAATCGTATCGCGATTAATGCCCTCTTTGTACGTTCGAGACGACCTGGAATCAAAACACAGTACATTGTTACACATATTTCGCACCAAATATTTCGATATCGTTTGAAGTGACACTGTTGGCGTGCTGTATCGTTCGGTGACGCGACTTGCATATTTGCGCAACTGTCCCTCTTGTACTCAAATTCCCTCTTATAACGCGCTTGCTTTCACTCTGATCTGAAGAAGCGACGTTTGTGTGTACTAGGAACGCACGGAACGACAACATTCGCAACGCGATCGAGAAGACAAGACAGCACTACCCACGATCACTGGCGCTAGAGGAACTGCGCAAATCCGGCATAACGTCTTTGACGATTCGGTTGCCCCAATTAAGAGCCAAAAGCAAGGAGACTCGACGGAAGCTTCGCGAAGTTTACAGTAAGTACGGCGAACAGCGAATCGACAAAGGAAGCCAACTCTTGGGGTACGGTGGAATGGCATAGCAGCGAGCGACCAGAACTACAAGAAACAGCGAAAGTGGCGGCGAGGAAGTGATACATAGCTCCGCGATTCAGTCGCTCTCGCATCACCAAAGAACGGACTACATGACGGCCTTCATGAAAGCGGCCATTCCCACTCCATCCACCTGCAGGGCCTTCCACTCGTCGGTGGCGCTGATGCTGTCCAGATGCCGCTTCAAGAACTCGCCCAGGGCCTTCATCAGTGGCTTGCAGTCGGGGTGGAGCAGGGCCAACTTCGTCAACTGCACCACATTTCCCCCATCCAGGTAGTTTCCCAGCTGCTGGCCGCACCAGTCGCGCAGCACCGCCAACTCGTACCTGGAAGTTCGCCAGTGGTCTGCGGCAAGCCGATGACGAAATACTGACAAAATTTCCAACTCCCACATGGCGGCGGCAGAGAACAGCTCCACGTTAGCGGCCTGAGCGCACCCAGGGGTCTTCCCAGTGTAGATGTGCTCGACCAAAAGGTGCAGGCTTTCTGGATTGATGCAGTCGATGACGATGACGCCCGTCTGCGTCTCCTTCATGTTGGCCGCCAGCATCTGGGAGAACACTCTGGAGCGCGCCTTCAGCACCTGCGAGTGAACCTGAAGAAAGCGGTCCAAATCACGCAAACACGTTCTATATAATTCCAGTTAGCTTACGCAAGTTCTACAATTATAGACTTGCAGTTAGGTACGCAAGTTCCACACAAATCAAGCCGGCAGTTAGCTCCAGCAAGACAACCTTGATCATCGTCCCATCTCGCCCCTTGATCGTGACGTCGCTGCCTTCCGCACTGTTGAGCAGTCGCCCGAAACTTTCGGCGAGATCTCTGAGACTGTCGGCCGAAGAGACGAGCAGTTCACTCGGCCCCGGCGGACATTCGAGCGGTGGGAAGACTACAGAATGCAATAGCGGTAGCGATTGTCGCGCTAATCTAACAGCTCTGGCTCTGCCTCTGCAAGCCATCACGGGGCTTTCGACTTCAACACTCAGATATCTCTCCCACTTTAGTCTTCTTCCGCGCCAATTATCGTTTGCTGCGACTGCGTAAGGCAACGAACACACGCGGCTTACGTTTCAATCGCCCTGCGAAAGCGTGGCGTTGAGGAGGGGGGGGGGGGGAATTTCCGCCGGGGGGGGGGGGGGGGGGGGGTAGTGCATGTGGCGCAAACCATGCATAGGTTTGTAGACAACGCCCATGATTCATATCCGAGCAATGCCAATGGCGCCGTCTGAGATATATCCGCCCGCCGAGCTTTGCTTGCCGTTAAATGCCCTTTGTGCTCGCTAGATTCACTCAGTTGTAGTCGTGCAAGCGCAGAGCAATCGTGTAGTCGTGCAGTCGTGCAGCCAGAGAAAGATAGGCGCAAGAAACGCGACGGTCTATGTGCTAAGGAGATCGGCACAGTGCACGCAACGTATATCTGTTGCAGTCAGTAGCCGTCTTCAGGCGATAGCCGTCTAGACGGCAATAGCCTGGTCGATCAGGCCGCGGCCGTCTTCTCGGGGAAAAGACGGCCATCGCCTGGTGCGTCAGGCGAACGCCGTCTTCTGCTCGAAAAGACGGTTATCGCCTGATGGACCAGTCAACAGCCGTCTTCAAAATGAAAGCTGTCGCCAGCGCTAGCAGGGAAGGGGCACAGCCGGCCTGAGCGTGAAGTAAACGGAGGAGTGTTTATTCCACTTACAGTTTGCACTAAAACTCGGGCGGCGTCGCGCCTGGCGGGTCTCAGCTGAGGCTTAGCGCGACCATCAACTTCAGGGCGCGCTCCGCGCGCCCTGAAATCGGTCACCGGTCGCGTTAAGCCTAAGCTCGACCCGCCAAACTGCGACGTCGACTGACTCTTGTGAACTGTGGGCGCAGGGCGAGCCTAAGCATAGCCTGAACTGGAAGGAATATACTGTGTCCGAAACTAATACAGAGAAAGAAATGACGGCCATCGCCTGACGCATCAGGCGACTGCCGTCTAGACGGCCGCGGCCTGACGCATCAGGCGATTGCCGTCTAGACGGCCGCGGCCTGGCGCATCAGGCGATTGCCGTCTAGACGGCCGCGGCCTGATCGATTAGGCGACAGCCGTCTAGACGGCTATCGCCTGAAGACGGCCATCGCCTGTGACATATCCACTGACTCTTGTGCACTCTGGTCGCAGGGCGAGCCTAAGCATAGCCTGAACTACATAGAAGGAAGCTAATCTGCCAAATACTGATCCAGGCACCAACGACTGGACTCCACTCAAGCGACGCCTTCCGTACGAACTAACGGCGGCGGCGACGGTCGTCGTCAGCTCCTGACGCGATGCCATAATGTTGACAATGAATGAACGTATTGTTCGGTGTATTCTGACCTCTGGACATTCAACTTTCACACGCTA
>JASAMZ010007243.1:0-28084 GCA_030248115.1 Linhomoeus sp. GSCO2_2 | reverse complement strand
TGATTGGCATCGCATAGTGTTTCGTGCATTTGAGGAGTGTATTCCATAGTGTGTCAGAATAGAAAGTTGACCATTTCTTCGGGGAGTATCGCCACAGTTACCTCGAGTTTCCAAAGAAAGTTTGCGCCATTGTTGGGCAATCGATGCCTATATGGCGCATTGGTGGGTACTGATCCATAAATGGATCAGGAATGTTCGCCGCAGGTTCACTTTGGAATGAAGAGGGTCGACGCCCTTTTCTTTTGGGTCACAAATGCGGATGGTTACGGCACCGTTGCAGAATTCGTTAATTATAAAATCTAGAACTATTTGGCGGACAATACCCGACACAACTATGCCAAGACATTTTAAAATTTAAGCTATTTGAAATTGTTGAAATTTGGGGATTTAACAAAAGTCTTTAAAATATCCCTAATTTTGTTAATTACAACATCTGAAACTATTTGCTAACTAGTTGGCAAATTACGCCCGACACAACCATGTGAAGAAATTTTGAAATTGAAGCCGTTTGAAATTGTGTATATTTGGCAATTTTGACAAAAACATTGAAAATATCCCTAAGTTTGTTAATTATAAAATCTGAAACTATTTGCTAAATACTTGGTAGACTATGCCCGACACAACCATGCAAAGAAAATTTGAAATTTAGGTCGTTTGAAATTGTCGAAATTTGGGAATTTTGGCAATACCCTTGAAAATATACCTAATTTCGTTAATTATAGAATTTGGGACTATTTGCTAAACACTTGACAGACAATGCTCGATGCATCCGTGCAAAGAAAATTTGAAATATAAGCCGTTTGAAATTGTCGAAATTTGGGAATTTTGACAATACCCTTGAAAATATTCCTAATTTCGTTAATTATAAAATCTGAAACTGTTTGATAAATACTTGGCAGACTATGCTCGACACATCCGTGAAAAGAAATTTTGAAATTTAAGATGTTTGAAATTGTCGAAATTTGGGGATTTTAACAAAATCATTAAAAATATCCTAAATTTCGTTAATTATATTCGCTGAAACTATTTGCTAAATACTTGGCAGACTATGCTCGATACATCGGTGCAAAGAAGTTCTGAAATTTAAGCTGTTTGAATTTGTCGAAATTTGGGAATTTTGACAATAACCTTGAAAATATCCCTAATTTCGTTAATTATAGAATTTGGGACTATTTGCTAAACACTTGACAGACAATGCTCGATGCATCCGTGCAAAGAAAATTTGAAATATAAGCCGTTTGAAATTGTCGAAATTTGGGAATTTTGACAATACCCTTGAAAATATCCCTAATTTCGTTAATTATAAAATCTGAAACTGTTTGATAAATACTTGGCAGACTATGCTCGACACATCCGTGAAAAGAAATTTTGAAATTTAAGATGTTTGAAATTGTCGAAATTTGGGGATTTTAACAAAATCATTAAAAATATCCTAAATTTCGTTAATTATATTCGCTGAAACTATTTGCTAAATACTTGGCAGACTATGCTCGACACAACCATGCAAAGAAAATTTGAAATTTAGGTCGTTTGAAATTGTCGAAATTTGGGAATTTTGGCAATACCCTTGAAAATATACCTAATTTCGTTAATTATAGAATTTGGGACTATTTGCTAAACACTTGACAGACAATGCTCGATGCATCCGTGCAAAGAAAATTTAAAATATAAGCCGTTTGAAATTGTCGAAATTTGGGAATTTTGACAATACCCTTAAAAATATCCCTAATTTCGTTAATTATAAACTCTGAAACTGTTTGATAAATACTTGACAGACTATGCTCGACACATCCGTGAAAAGAAATTTTGAAATTTAAGATGTTTGAAATTGTCGAAATTTGGGGATTTTAACAAAATCATTAAAAATATCCTAAATTTCGTTAATTATATTCGCTGAAACTATTTGCTAAATACTTGGCAGACTATGCTCGATACATCGGTGCAAAGAAGTTCTGAAATTTAAGCTGTTTGAATTTGTCGAAATTTGGGAATTTTGACAATAACCTTGAAAATATCCCTAATTTCGTGAATTCCAAAATCCGAAACTATGTCACAAATTCATCGCGTCCTATGCCCTTTCCATTTCAGCAAAAACTTTGCCGATACGACTTGTAAATAAAAGTGTCATTTTTGACATTTTCATATTTTAATTGTAAATATCTCGAAATAGCGAAATTAGCAACAGAAACGGACAACGGCGCGTTACTCAGCGCATTCGACTCCATTGGGTGGCACTAACCGTCATGTCTAGTTTTGTGACACAGACACACACACACACAGACACACACACACACAGAAACACGAACAGACAATAGCGTCCGTATATATACTCGCCGCCCTGGGGGGCGGCGAAAAAATTGCTACGCGCCTGCCGAGCTGCTCGCCTCTCAAGTTGTTCGCGCTATAGAGTTACCAATTGTGTAATTTTCGTCGAATTTTCCTCAAAATCCAAGTCGCCAGTTTCAAATTATTTCAAACCGCAGGCGGGACTGCGCGCGCTGTGACCAGCGTCTGTCTCCGGGAGGAGGAGGTCAAGCGGTACCGCACTCTCGACCGAATTGAGATGGAGAAGAGGAGGAAGGCCGGTGGGTGCTTGCTGATTGGCTGATTGATTGATGGACTATTGATTTACTGATTTTTAGCACTCCGACCCTGGAAGGGCGGAGGGCTATAGTGGAGGCACCGATTTCATAAAGTTTGTACCCAAGATTTCTCGCGCGTGCTTCGTCCGATTTGGACGCGGTTTTTTTAATCGATAGCTCTCGAGGGATAGTAGGTGTGGACGCACCTTCGGTTTTTTCGCGTAGTAGGAAAATTTTGAGAAAATTCAAAAATTCGAATTTTGTAGTACATTGAAAACAGTTCTCCATCCATAATTTTCGCAATGCTTGATCGATTTTGGTGATTTTTGGATATGTTATAGTCCTCGACAAGATCTAGCTGGGAAAAGAAACCTCAGCTTCCTAGGTGGTCCCACGCGGAAGTTATGGCCAAAAGAAAATTTCGGATGTGTGAAATTTCGGTGTAAAAAATCGAGTTGTGAGATTCCGGTGTAAAATCGCTCAAAACTCTTCGTAGCGGTCTGCGCCTATCGATTTGCTTTCATTTGACGCCCACACAGCCGGAATCGACCGTGTAGATCTCCAGAAACGTAGGCCCAACGACCGACGATTTTCACCGGTTTTCGACACTTTTCTACTTTGGGCTGCTGTAACGCCCGATTGCGACTCTTAATGGCTAAATGGTGTCCACCACGTGATTCCCCGTCGAAAAGTGATACGGAACCGAGTTTAAAAAATAGTTTTCCGGCTACCGTACTCCCGGCCGCGTCCAAATTCGAAGTACATCTCTGTTGACTTATTTTCGGCACTTTTCGACTTCAAGAGCCCTATCAAGAGCTCGGCTGAGGCCGAGCGAAAAAAGGGTAGGGGGTCTATTATTGCAAGAATTTTGTGCATTTATTTGGTTCAAAAAGTGCAGGAAAACGTTTGCCTGCGCCGACTGCTCCGGCCAACTGACGCACTGCCCAGGCCAACTGACGCACTGCCCCCTGTGCCGACAGAGCGTCAGCAGCCTTTTCCGCTTCTTCCCTTCCTGCTAGAGTGAATTGTGGTTTGGTGTTGCTACTGTACGCGACGCGAGATGAGATTCGAGACACTACAGATTTGGCCAACTCCTATCCTCAACTTTCGCGTCGTGCCTTGGTTGCGTTGATTCTATGCTTGGACTGGCTAAATAGGTACATTTGTAGGTAGTAGTAGCAATAGGCAGATCGCTGGGCGTGATTCGATGGCTGATTGGCGGGGTACTTCTGTAATCGCCTCTGTTCCACGCTTCTCCGTCGCTGCTACGCTGTTGTGGCGCGGACGGTCTGTTGTGTAGCAGGCGACGCAATACCTCCATCTGCTATATTCCCGAGTCGGGTCGGAGTGCTTCTATGCAGGGGCTCCTGCACGTAATCCTTGTTTAACATTTCGTGCATTTCTAATTTTTACATTTTTTAAATTTCAGGTCGTCGCCGCCAAAATCACGCAAGTATTTGAAGAATTTCAGGAATTACCCCGCCGAAAGAAAAGCGATTCTGCCGCATGTGTTTTGAATTTTTGACGCGTTGTTAGTGCGCAGTTTGTGCTAGAAATAGAAATTTGGAATTTTGTTCGTTTTGCGTCGTTTTGCGTGAGATTACTACATGTGAATGAATTGCGTCAATCTCTGAAACGGAATGCAAATTGTGTGAAAATTAAAAAACTGACTAGGAATTTCAGAATGTCTTTTACTCGCCACAAATTGCGCATTACCATTATCACTTCACTTAAATTAGCAGTTTATATCACTGCTATATCGAATGATTTGAATATCGATCCCAATGGGGCTTGGCAGGCTGCTGACACTGCTGGGCCAGGCGGCACCACGCTTCCACAAGAGCCAGACAGGCTGCAGGCGGAACTCGGCCTCCGCCACGAGCTCCTGAACCCGCCTTCTCTTCTCCGCGATCTCGGGGTGGCTCTTCTCCAGCCCCTGTGCGTAGGTTAGGCAGTTTGAGACCATTACGAGGTTATTGAAAGCATTCCCACCCAATACTTCGAACTCAACGATCCGAGATTATTGCCTTAACTAGGGTGAGGACCGATGTCGCGCAGCTGTGCTTGAGATGTGCTTGAGAACGTCAGCGGCAAGCGGTCAACCGCACAGAACAGTATCAGCCGCGAACAAACGATCGAATGGTCATCAGACTTGCGAGCAGTGGTGGTGAGAGATCTGTCTCATTCAAATGTGCTTGAGAACGTCAGCGGCAAGCGGTCAACCGCACAGAACAGTATCAGCCACGAACGAACGATCGAATGGTCATCAGACTTGCGAGCAGTGGTGGTGAGCGATCTGTCTCATTCAAATTTGCTTGAGAACGTCAGCGGCAAGCGGTCAACCGCACAGAACAGCATTAGCCGCGAACCGACGATCGAATGGTCATCAGACTTGCGAGCAGTGGTGGTGAGCGATCTGTCTCATTCAAATGTGCTTGAGAACGTCAGCGGCAAGCGGTCAACCGCACAGAACAGTTGCCATCAGCCGCGAACGAACGATCAAATGGTCATGACTTGCGAGCAGTGGTGGTGAGCGATCTGTCTCATTCAAATGTGCTTGAGAACGTCAGCGGCAAGCGGTCAACCGCACAGAACAGTTGCCATCAGCCACGAACGAACGATCGAATGGTCATCAGACTTGCGAGCAGTGATGGTGAGCGATCTGTCTCATTCAAATGTGCTTGAGAACATCAGTGGCAAGCGGTCAACCGCACAGAACAGTTGCCATCAGCCGCGAACGAACGATCGAATGGTCATCAGACTTGCGAGCAGTGGTGGTGAGCGATCTGTCTCATTCAAATGTGCTTGAGAACGTCAGCGGCAAGCGGTCAACCGCACAGAACAGTTGCCATCAGCCACGAACGAACGATCGAATGGTCATCAGACTTGCGAGCAGTGGTGGTGAGCAATCTGTCTCATTCAAATGTGCTTGAGAACGTCAGTGGCAAGCGGTCAACCGCACAGAACAGTTGCCATCAGCCGCCAACGAGCGATAACTGCATCTTCTGATCAGTGGCTGCAGGCGGTGGAGAGTTTCATGCTTTGAACAGTGTTCTGAGTAGTGGCTAATGGCTATAGCCCATGAATCGCTGCACGTACTTGTGGGCAATGGGCTGTTGCATGAGGCATAAGCTACAGCAAGCAGTCTGTTGTTGCCGATAGAGTATCACCTATGGGCTAAAGGCACTAGTCCTATATACTAAGCGGCAAAACTCTGTTTGTTTGTTCGTTTGTTTGTGGGTTTGTCCGGCCATTTTCTCTTGACACAGTTGACGGATCCTGGAGATCTATAGCTTAAACTGACCGTCGTGGGCTGGAAGGAATCCCCTCCTATTTTAGAACTTTTGCAAATTACTAAATTCCACAAAATTCATGAAAATATCAACTGCACAGTACATTCTGAGCACTAAAGAGTGCCTACTGGTCATTTTCGTGGAAATTTCACACTGTTGTGTCACCAATCACCACAACGTTGTCACTGTGAGACTCCGCCATGTATTCAGAGGCACGGGAACAGGTTCGATGATAAATACAGGCACTGGCAAGGGCGCAGTGTCAAGAGACTTTTGATCTATCTGAGACCTCTTATGGGCTAAACACAAACACCTACATGCAAAGTTCTGTGTAATCAAAGGCACGGGAGCGGGCGCAATGGTAAATGCAGGCACTGGCAGGGGCACAGTGTCAGAAGACATTAGATCTATCTGAAATCTCCTGTAGGCTAAATGCAAGCATCCATGTGTTAGCTTCAGTGCATTCTGAGGCATGGGAGCTGGTGCAACCCTAAAAGCAGGCACTGACAGAGGCACAGTGTCAAATGACTTTAGATCTATCAGAATTTCCTATAGGCTTTTGTGAGCATTGGCTGTGAACCATAGGCCAATACATGTTGTGAGCAGTGGCTGATTTCCATGGGTCGATACAAATGGCTCTGTTTCCATAAGTGTTCAGCTATAGGTATACAGTATCACCTACATATGGGCTAAAGGCACTAGTCCTATATACTAAGCGGCGTGGACTCTGTTTGTTTGTTTGGTTGTTACCACGATAACTCTTGACAGCGTTGATGGATCGTGGAGATCTATGGCTCAAAAGAACCGTCGTGGTCTGGAATAGAACCTCTCCTATTGTGGACTTTGACCAATGTCTAAATTCCACCAAATTCACGAAAATATCGACTGCACAGTACATTCTGAGCACTAAAGAGTGCCTACTGGTCATTTCATGGAAATTTTGCACTGTCGTGTCACCATTCACTCCAGAGCTGTCGCTGTGAGACTCCTACAGGAATTTGGAGGCACGAGAACAGGTGCAAAGGTAAATGCAGGCACTGGCAGGGGCACAGTGTCAGAAGACATTAGCTCTATCTGAAATCTCCTAAGGACCAAACACAAGCATCCATGTGTTAACTTCAGTGTATTCAGAGGCACGGGAACAGGTTCGATGATAAATGCAGGCACTGTCAAGGGCGCAGTGTCAAGAGACTTTTGATCTATCTGAATCCTCTTATGGGCTAAACACAAACACCTATATGCACAGTTCAGTGTAATCAAAGGCACGGGAGTGGGCGCAATGGTAAATGCATGCACTGGCAGGGGCACAGTGTCAGAAGGCATTAGATCTGTCTGAAATCTCCTATGGGCTGAATGCAAGCTTCCATGTGTTAGCTTCAGTGTATTCTGAGGCATGGGAGCTGGTGCAACCCTAAAAGCAGGCACTGATAGAGACACAGTGTCAAACGACTTTAGATCTATCAGATTCTCCTATGGGCTGTTGTGAGCATTGGCCGTGAACCATAGGCCAATTCATGTTGTGAGCAGTGGCCGATTTCCATGGGTCGATACAAATGGCTCTGTTTCCATAGGTGTTCAGCTATAGATATACAGTATCACCTATGGGCTAAAGGCACTAGTCCTATATACTAAGGCGCCTAGAGTCTGTCCGTGTGTTTGTGTGTTTGTCTGTCAGCGCCATAACTCTAGACACAGTTGTCGGTTCGCGATGATCTATAGCTTAAACTGACCGTCATAACATTTAGTTTTGCATCTTTGCTTTTAGAACTTTGACCGATGACTAAATTCAAAATTATTTCGAAAACATCGACTGCACCAGTACATTCTGACCACAGAAGGCACCATACGATGTAATTGGCGTTTGATTTCGCGACAAAAGTGCTTTACAGTGTCACCATTCATGACAGAGTTGTCGTTGTGAGACTCCAAAGTGTATTCGCAGGCACTGCATGCACTGGCAGGGGCACAGCATCGAACTGCTTTGGATCTATGTCAAATGTCTTCAGATCTATCGGAAATCTCCTACGGGCTAAACCCAAATGTCTACAGGCTAAACCCAAGTATCTATTGTGTATTTACAGGCATGGGAGCTGGTGCGAGCATAAATGCAGACACTGGCAGGGGCACAGTGTCAAACGGCTTGAGATCTGTCTGAAATTCACTATTGGCTAAACCAAAATGTCTACGGGCTAAACCCAAAGAGTCTACTGTGTATTTACGTATTTACTATGTATTCACAGCGTTTTCCTGATTGTGAAGATACATACCCAACGAGGTTGGTGCTCACTGCACCAATAGTGTTTGAAGTGGTATAACAAGGTAACAAGCAAAGATGGAAACCCTCAGAACCGTTGAGAAGCGCCTCTTTATGGTCAAAACATTTTACGAAACGAAAAATGCGCAAGAGACTGCTCGGCGCTTCCAAAAGCAATTTTCGGATTCTGACCTGATTGACAGGCGCACGATTGGTCGAACCGTGGAACGCTTCAAGCAGACGGACTCTGTGAATCCTCCAACGACAAGTTGGATGCACAGACAGGTCTGGCCACCGGAGGTTGGATGCACATACAGGTCTGGCCACAAAAGGTTGGATGCACAGACAGGTCTGCCTCAGGAGGTTGGACAGGTCTGGCCACCGGAGGTTGGATGCACAGACAGGTCTGGCCACAGGAGGTTGGATGCACATACAGGTCTGGCCACAAAAGGTTGGATGCACAGACAGATGTGGCCTCAGGAGGTTGGATGCACAGACAGCTATACGACTTATGAACCCAACCTCCGGTGGCCAGACCTGTCTGTGCATCCAACCTCCTGAGGCAGACCTGTCTGTGCATCCAACCTCCTGTGGCCAGACCTGTCTGTGCGTGCATCCAACCTCCGGTGGCCAGACCTGTCTGTGTCCCCACACCTACAACAGCAATCCTTTCAAAGCAGACCTGTCTATGTCACCTCTCAGCAACCCTGCTCTATGCCCCCCCCCCCCCCCTGAAGGTGTCCACTCTGTGGACATGGACAGGGTGTGTATTTCAGGAAAGTTCCCCCCTGCTGGGGGGTAAGGACAGGTGAATTTGTTCGTCCTTATGAAGACTGATGATGAACAGGCTGTGTATCTCAGATGACTTCGGGCCCTCTACTACACGGACAAATTCAGCGTGCTCTGTGTATGGGTGCCCAACTCTCACTAAATTATGAGTCTCTGTGTTTGTCGTTTGTGTACTTACTGCAAGCAAATCGCTTACCTTTTGAAAACTGTAGAACTGTGTCATAAATTCTTGTTGGCATACGGTCTTTCCATTTCGGCATTCACTTTTGTCAAAATATCGCGTTCGATTTTTGTCGATTTATGAAATTTTGACAAATAATCGCGTATTTTTACCAAATTCCACATTTGCAAAAATTTTATTTTGTGTCCCAAATTATCCGCGGTCTATGTTGTTTCCATTTCTGAAGAAATTTCGCCGCTACCTCATCAGGCGAAAAAGTCGATTTTCGACATATTCGTATTTTAATAGTAAATATCTCGAAATTACAATTTTTCAAAACTGTAGAACTATGTCACAAATTCTTACTGGCACACGACCTTTCCATTTCTGCATTTACATTCGTCAATAAATGACGTTTAATTCTTGTCATTTTATGAAATTTTGACAAATAATCGCGTTTTTTCGCCCGCCCTCAGGCGGGCGACACCCTACGAGAGCTCGGCGTGCGTGCGTCTGTGCGTCCGTGCGTGCGTGCGTAACGCTCTCAGATCTCGGCGTTGGAAAGTCGTAGAGCGGAGATCTTGGGCTCTACAGATAGGTCTCGACTCACTGATCATTCCGCTAAGAGGTTTCGAAATTCAAAAGTTTGAATTGCGCGCGCTACAGCAACCCGAAGGTCAAAACGCAAAACGGCTGTAACTCGCTCGTGTTACGTCGTAGAGCGGCAATTGACACGTCAGGTGAAAGCTCTCGACGTGTTCTTTCATGCGCCTGGAAAAGTTTTTTCAATTACGCAAACACGCACGGCGGACCATTCTCGGCATTTTGACGCTAAAATCGCTCTAACGCGCTCAACTTGCGTCGTAGAGAGACGATCTCGAGCTTTTTGAATAGCTCCCGACTCACTGATCATTTGTTCTCTCGTTGGACGAAACTCAAGAGTTTGAATTTCGCGAGTTACAGTAACTCGAAGGTGCAAAAGCACAAAACGGCTCTAACTCGCTCGTCTTACGTCGTAGAGTGGCAATCGACACGCCAGGTGAAAGCTCTCGACGTGTTCTTTCATGCGGCTGCAAAAGTTTGCTCAATTACGCAAACACGCACCGAGGAAAACGCCATTCTCGGTATTTTGACGCTAAGATCGCTCTAACCCGCTCAACTTGCGTCGTAGAGAGACGATTTCGAGCTTGTTGGATAGCTCTCGACTCAATGATCATTTGTCTCCCATTAGTGGAAACTCAAAAGTTTGAATTTCGCGAGTTTCAGTAACTCGAAAGTGCAAAAGCACAAAACGGCTCTAACTCGCTCGTCTTACGTCGTAGAGCCGCAATCGACACGTCAGGTGAAAGCTCTCGGCGCGCTCTTTCATGCGGCTGCAAAAGTTTGTTCAATTGCGCAAACACGCACCGAGGAAAACGCCATTCTTGGTATTTTCTCTAACCCGCTCAACTTGCGTCGTAGAGAGACGATCTCGAGCTCATTGGATAGCTCTCGACTCAATGATCATTTGTCTCCCATTAGTCGAAACTCAAAAGTTTGAATTTCGCGAGTTTCAGTAACTCGCAAGTGCAAAAGCACAAAACGGCTCTAACTCGCTCGTCTTACGTCGTAGAGCCGCAATCGACACGTCAGGTGAAAGCTCTCGGCGTGCTCTTTCATGCGGCAGCGAAAAATTTTTCAATAACGCAAGCACGCACTGCAGAAGACGCCATTCTCGAGATTGTGACACTAAGATCGCTCTTTGCTACATGCAGAAGTGCGACACTGTTTGATTTCTCGTAGTGCGCTCTTTGTAGTCAATTGTTTGGCAAAACTTTAACAAGTTTTTGTCACTTTTTTAAAAGCGTTGCTTGAAAGAGGGATGTTCTTGCTCTAAAAGCCAAATCGCGGGCGAAATCAATATTGCTATGCAATACCCTCTTGCGAAGGGGGAGCTCGTGAAGCGGAGCATGCGGGCGATGAACTCTCGCACTCTCTGCAGAAAGAACGCAACTCTTTGCAATGTCAGTAAAAATGCAAACTCAAGTTTTTAATACCGGAGCTTGTTCTATTAAATTCCACAATTGCAAAAAATTTCTTTTGTGTTACAAATTATCCGCGGTCTGTGCTCTTTCCATTTCTGAAGAAATTTTGCCGCTACATTATCAGGCGAAAAAGTCGATTTTCGACATTTTCATATTTTAATCGTAAATATCTCGAAAATGCGAAATTAGCAACAGAAACGGACATCGGATCCGTACTCAGCGACCTCGACTCTACTTGACCACATATGTCACATTCTTTACTTCGGTGGCACGGACACACAGACACACAGACACACAGACAGACAGACATTGTCAACCGTATATATGTTACGTCCACTTTCCGCATTCGTCCAGAAGCCGCATAATGCGGATTCTGGACGCGGCGGCGTCCAGTTTCCGCATAATGCCGTTTCTTGACGACACGGCGTCCAGAATACGCATTGGAAAGAAGAGGCATGCATCACCGCACCAGGCGTAATCTGGACGTCCAGAATCAGCATTTCATTGCCATCATGACGGAGGCGCACAGCAGACCTGAGCAGGGGGTGAAGTAGATGGAGGAGTGTTCAATCCACTTACAGTTTGCACTAAAACTCGGCCGGCGTCGACCACCAACTTCAGGGCGCGCTCCGCGCGCCCTGAAGTCGGTCACCGGTCGCGTTAAGCCTAAGCTTCGACCCGCCAGACTGCGACGCCGACTGACTCTTGTGGACTGTGGGCGCAGGGCGAGCCTAAGCATAGCCTAATTTCAAAGGAAAATCATACTTTCAAAGACAACAACATTGTAATCAATCAAGGAATGCGTATTCTTGACGTCCAAGTTACGCATATAGAGCCAGGAGCATGCTTCTTCTTCTCCAAAGCGGATTCTGGACGGCGCCGCGTCCACAATCCGCATTATGCGGAAACTGGACGCGTCGCCGTCCAGAAGCCGCATGCGGATTCTGGACGAATGCGGATTCTGGACGTCACATATGTACACCTCGCCGCGCTGAGGCGGGGCGAAAAAATCGAGGAGGCTGAGAAGGTTGCTGCTATGTAGGTGAACAAGACGATGACTACCTCTTTGGACAGTGAGTGTGTACGCACAATGCAGGAAATAGATACTCGAGTCTCCAAAGAGGGAAGATGGATGGATGGCGCGCGCGCGGCGCTCGCTATTGTTTTGCAAATGAGAAGACTTCTTTGCCGCTTTGGCCTACCTTATACCGCCGTTCCCCACGGCGTCCCTCTCTCAATCCAAACGACTGCCAAAACCACTAGATACAGTAGATAGGACCTGAGACGCATTAGCAATGCTGTGTTGCTTGTTGCCAGCCGCTTGCCTACAAGGGACGTGCTTCAGCGCTTTTGGTACTAACGCTTTTGGTTTTCGCGTGAGTTTAAATCGCCAAATCAGCGCGCGAAAACCCCGAAAACTCCGTCCGTTACGCCACAACCAATGGAGGAATTCAATCCGGCGCTGTCTCCCGACGACGGCGACGATGACAGCCACACGTGTAACCGGGGGGGGGGGGGGGGGGTAAGTCCCCCCCCCCCTAGCCGAAAGTGTACCCCCCCCCCCCCCCCATACCCCCCCAGGTACCCCCCTCCCGCCTTCTAGAATTTAAAAAATTTTCGCCTGCGGCGCTTAAAAATGGCAAAAATTTGGCCTGCGGCGCTTGAAAATAGCAAAATTTTCGCCTGCGGCGCTAGTGTTTGGACGTGTTTGATCAAAATTAAGGGAATTTTGGCATTTTTGGCCATTTTTTTGAAAAATTTTTTTATTTTTTGGTAATTTTTTGGAAAATTTTTTAGGTCGTTTGACCCCCCCCCCCCCCTCCAGGGGCCTCAGACCCCCCCCCCCCCCCCCCTGAGGGGTCCTATACCCCCCCTGGCCGGTTGGCGCTTACACGTATGATGACAGGGGCAGCGGAGGAGATAGCGATCTGCTGCAGCTGCCCTGCGTGGAGCGAAGGGAGGAGGGCGAACTGTGCGACGACTGCGACGACGACATTGAAGTCGTCGTCGTCTCCTCGCCCCCCATTCTTCTCCCCAAAGCGCACCACTGCCCAGTGGAAGAAGCGCTGACGACTTCTCGCGCGGCAAAACAGCAGCTGGGGGCGCCTCGAAGCGCCCTAGGCGCGGGCGCCGAGCGACTTCAGGCCTTCGATTGCGGAGGACGTCAAGCATGAAAGCGAGAAGTGTGCCGCTGAAGAAGCGGAGGGTTGAGGAGGAGGGGATGATGGAAGGGCAAGGGCCCCAGCTTTGCCCCGTCTGCCGGGAGGAGTGAGTCGACCATGCAATGGTGTAGACGGTTTCATCAATGGTTGCTTGCGCCGAAATAACGTGCCACAGTAACCAAAAGCAGTTGTAGTTGTATTTGTTTCAAAGCGCCAAAAATTGTTCATTATTAATCGCAAAATTTCCACAAATTTCCCCAGACTGCTCCCCAATCTGGACTGTCATATGGTGGCCCATCTGCCCCTCATGTTCGAGTGCTGCAGTGAGTTCTTAGCGACCGCTGACATTTGTCCTCCAATGTCGTGCGCGCCTTGCGTGGAGAGCGGCATTCAGCGTTTGCACGCCACTGCAATAGGTATACATAAACGCACCTTGTCGAATTCGAAGTTCGAAGTCGAAGCGAAAGCAGGGAGTGTGGTGAAGAAAGGAGGCGGGGGTCAGGTGTGAGTGACTTTTTTCAGTTTTTACAGTTCCACCCTCCCCCAATTGTATAGGCCGGCCGCTCGCAAGAAGCTCTTCAAGCGGCCCAAAAAGCCCGTGGGGGAGAGTGGCAGCAGCGGGGGAGCGCCTCCCTCTCCTCCCCCCTCACCCCCCAAAAGGAGGGGGGATCTACCGTACCCCCCTCGGGCAAAACTAGACGCACCACCCCCCAAATGACCACCCGATTGACCCGCCGAGAAACGGATGTGGTGGCACAGGCGACGGCGGAGTTAGTGAAAACCGGCCGAAAAAGATCGACGCGAATTAAGAAATGACGCGAAAATTGGGCGGAGAATTTTGAACTTTTGTGGATATTGCGCGCGTGTCTTTTCGCTTCTTCTTTTCACCATAGTTTTGGAATTCTGCGCGTGTGGAGAGTGCAAAGCGCGCTCGCTCACGCTTCAGGTGATATGATGGCACTCTTTTCTTGTTCCAGGTTTAGAAACTGTCGGCTTACTTTACTACAGTATACCGCGCCTTTAGCCGTAGTCTGTGCTTAGTGCTAAGTCGCTTTCTTTGTGTGCACTTTGCGCGAAAGTTCAACACGTTCTTAAAGTGCGCCGTTCCTTTTCCTCCTGTGCTCGCGATTACCGCAACTACGCGGTAAGCGTACACTGCTGTCTCGCGCGCGGTGTGGCTACGCGTACTGTAGAGTGTTCTGAAACTGTAGTGGGTGGCAGACGCGCTGTGAATATTGACTGACGAAGATGTCACTGTAAGAATACCGTAAATCCTCCAATAAGCGCCCCCCTCGAATAAGCGCCCCCCTCCAATAAGCGCCCCTCCTAGAGGAAGGTTGAGAAAATAAGCGCCCCCCCTCCAATAAGCGCCCACCTTATGTAAGTACGGTATATGGGATTTTTTGGTGTGACTTGACACTGTACCCGTTCACACGTGCAGGAGCCCCTGCATAGGGGGCGACTAAACACAGTACTGGTTATCGTGGGGGATGTAGAGATACGACTTGCTCGAAATGGCAGAACAGGACACTTAGCAGCAGTGTGCACGAGCGGCAAACGATAGTTTAGCCATTTTGCTACGCTCCCAGGCTCAAAAGTGAAGTTTTGTGCTTTGGGGAATGTTGTAAGCACACCCCTCCCCCCCCCCCCCCCCGGCTACACTGCAAATACTCTGTGTCTCTCGCTACGCATGTCACATTACATCAGTGCATACAGTTTTCAACAGTTGAATTGTGAGTTTGAGACTTTGAGACATCAGAAATATTTCTCTGCATCTGCAGCGGCTTGAGCAAACTGACCGCAGTCTGACAAACTCTGAACTGTGACGAGCCCTTTCTGTCTGCCGGCTTGTTTGTAACAGATTTTCGGATGTACGCCATCAAAACAACAACTATGGTACAGATGTACCACCCGTAAACAGAAACAAACGAAATTAACGTTGCATCAAGAATGCTGAGAATGCTGGCAATATTGTTACCAACTGACTCTCCGATGTAGCAATATTGTTATTGTCAGCGTGAAAGAGACTCAGCAATATTGCCAACATACCACGCCAGTAACAATATGGTCACACTCGTTCTTAGTGGAAATATTGTTACATGTTCTCAAGCGCGAGTGCGACACTTTCCAGCATATAACTACTTAGTTGTCCTGCAATTTGCTTGCACGCGCGAGTGACGCTTTCTTATCGCGCGCGATTTGTTTCAACTGATCGCCGCTTCTTCCGCAGTAGCAGTCCCTGCGCGTTTCCATTGCCGCCTTGAGGACTTGGCCTGTTAATTACAACTACAGGTATACATGTGATGAGCTTCAACGAACAACGCAAATGGCTCACCATTCTGTCCGACCAAGTCGAGCACCCAGGCCGTCGCGCTACTTGCGAACTGTTGGCAAAGGGCCTTGGCAGCGTCCTTTGAGATGGATTCCCCAGCGTGGATTCGCTCACAGGCGTAGACAGCGCTCTGATAAAAGTTGTGCTTCCCAAAATCCCCATTTTCCGGTTTTTGAAGCCTTCCACTTGGACTCCAGCATGCCACGAGCATTGGCTGCAAGTTGACTTGCAGAAGCAAATCTGTAATTATATATACAATGTAGATAGCTGAGGCGCTCAGTATGCGGGAGTTTTCCCCTGCGGCGCTATATTATGACTATTGTCCAAGCTGAATAATTTGTGGCGTTTTTCAGTCCATTTAACCCCCCCCCCCCCCACACACACACACACACACACACACGCACACACAGACGAACCCCACTCAAGGGGTCGTATGCCCCCCCCCCCCGCCACGCCCGATTGGCTGACACCTTCATCTCAGCCCACCTTTCTTCGGCGGCTGTGTTGGATTGAGAAAGGCCTCCTGAATTGCTGTCATGTTGCGATTGGAGAGTGTTTCCCTTGCGACGCTTAGATTTTCAGCGGATCCCAACACCACCACGTTATACGGTTTCGCTGACGACGCATTGATATCGTGAATGGCCGCAAAGAGCTTCCCCAATTCAAGACGCGACAAGGGCTGAAAACATGAACGGTTTCTGGGAATATGCAAAGTGAGATGTATAACAAGCCGAGAGAGCAATCTGCGCACCTCTACGTCCACGAAGGCTAACTGGAAGCCTGTGAATGTGATGTCAGCAGAAGAGGAGCTCAGGACGCGACTTCGCGTCAAATTGGTTGCAGCAAGGTCCAGTTTGTCGTCGAAAATGTAAAGGCCAACGGTTCCGCCGCTTTTCCAGGCCAGTTGCAAGACACTTCCATCAGACGTGCTCGTTATTTCCCCCTGATCAGCGCGCTTGCGCCAGACTGATGCCGATTTGAAATGCTCGGTCCACGCAGTGGGATTGGCGTGGCCCTTCGCCGTTGGGGGATGGTCTTCAACCAGTTTGGTCAGCCCCTCCATATCCACGTGCACAGGATAACTGAATGTGATACCACTCGAGCATGCTCTATGCTGTCTCCAACTGTACTAATGTAGATGTAAATAATCAGCTCATCTACATATGTGCAAGGTGCAGCGTAGAAATGTAAAAGGGGACATACCGGGACTTGAGGGCCTCATAGGTGGGTTCATTGAGGTATTTCAGCATTTCTCTGACCAGCTTCTCCAAGTGATTGATACGCTTGAACATCTTCCTGGACTCTCCTAACTCCGACCGAGCAGAAGCTGCGTCAGTTGCATCCTGAAGAAGAGTTCAAATATGTGCACCGCCAATCTTTCTACGCACAGTGGACATACACTTAGACTGTTGGACGTCATAGCTTCTATAGGCGTCTGATTATGGTTTTACTTGTCCTACCAAGTTCTAAACACAAACCTAAACTTCAAGCTGAAAAGCCTGTTTGTTTTGTTGCTAACCTTTAGTTTCTCTATGGTCTGCTGCAAAATCTCCGACTGTTTTTCAGCTGAAATCCCAGTGAAATTCTCAAAATAATAGTGAGAAGGCGAAACAATCGGCTGCTCCACGTTCTTCCCTCCTTTCGAAGTTTTACGTTTCCGCTTTACATCGGTTTTTGCAGCCTTTTCAAAGAGAGAAATCGCTTCGTCAGCTAGCTTGAAGACCCCTGTCGGTAGCCGACTGAACGGCAGATAGTTGGACCGCAAAGCGTCAAAATCCTGAACGAAGCCAAATGATGACGCTTTCATATGTTGTGGCATGCTTGCTATAGAATAATAAATCGGGACGCTGCATTCTGCAAAAATGTATAATGCAAAGCTCCCACCACGACATCATTGTAGACCTCTGAGACAACTCGTTTCCAGTCCTTGTCTATCTGAGAGCCAGTGGTGACACGGTCCACAGGTAGGTCTTCTGACAGAATAGCAGTTGGGTCGAGGCCGAGAATCTTGTAGAGAAGGGCCCTCTGACAGCGAATCAGTTCCCACCAGGTCGACTTGCGACTGCCCTTGTCCTGGTGGTTATCCAGAGCGGCTCTGCGCCCAATTTCTGTCTCGCTGAGAGTCTTGAAGTAGGCAAACACACGGACCTTCTCTAGTCCATGCTTCTTCATGAACGCGCCATTGTCTCGCAGTAACTGAAACAACACAGACGCACCTTGCTGAAGTGCTGAAGTTAGTGCGGCAATCTTTAGCTATATTTTCAAACCTCAAGGAAGGCTTGGCGGCGATGCAGCCCTCCAATCACCACTACATCAAACTTCTCAATTTTGCGGCCGGCCTTTTCAAACTCGTCGGGAGTGCAGTTTATAACCACCACCCAATTCCTCTGATTCTGCGCGACTGTTGGGTCCTAAAAATAGGGTTTAGAGTGTGGCCTAAAATAAAGGTTAGAGTAACATGAGAATGAGAGTTTTCGGTCGGCGAAGAAACGAATGGTGCGCTGTAGCAACTGTATAACTGTTTCTTTCTTTTGGCCTTTAGGTACTGTAGCTCGTGAAATTCAATTCTAGAGTCATTGCACAATAACCAACCTTGAGGATGGCTTCCTTGATAGTAGCGACGTGGCCTTTATCAATTGTGCGGACCATTTGGCTAGCAGGGGGAGTTTTGGTCGACAGCACATCCACAGGATACAGCACTCCTACAACAATTGTGCAAACCTAGTCTAAGCGAAGATAACATGGGTAAAAATTAGTCTGTTGTCCTACAGACATGTACAAATCGCATTCTTTGCCATTTCTGTCTGAATGAATTTGACAAGCAAAAGCTTAGATACCTGCAACATGCTTGAAAATGTCTTCGTTAGTCGTCTCAACTCTCTTGGATTTCACTGGTATGTCAGCCTGCAGCCCAGCAAGCGCTCTTCTGCTTGACTTGGTTTTTGAAGAACTCTCAGCTGACTTCTGTCCAGCACTGGCCCCACTGGAGTTCAGGCGGTTTGGGGTGCCGTTTTCGTCGCCTTCGCATTCGTCCACGCCACCAAAGTCATCTTCGCATTCAACAGGGCGCACCTCTGTGCCGGCCATGTCAAGACGTTAGCCGTATAGTGAGGCACCTCAGGTAGGTAGGCGTCTGTGCTATGTATTGCAGAGTGAGGACTGGATACGAAGGGACGCCGCACAAAGTGGACCGATCGATATCTGCGCGCTCTCCACACTTGCGCTCCTGGGTACCTCCCCCCCCCCCCCCCCGTATTCGCTTAGACTGCTGAGATCAAGTGACCCCACGCCTGGCGGCGGGGTCCAACTCATATAGTGGGCAGAAGGGCAGCGGGTACCTATCTTCCCGCCTCCCTTCCCAGTGTGTAGTGGAATGGACAACCCCAAGGGTCTCCCTTCCCTTCACGCTATCTAACAACGCGAGAGGCTCAGAGCGGACACAATAGCCGCTGCGCAGCGATGCATAAACGGCGTGAGCAGTCGAAGGGGAGGGGGGGGGGGGGGGGGTGGTGCTAGATTGAGGGGAGAATAACATTGAAAGAAAGGGAGGGCAGGAAATGGCCTCGCCGCGTCGGCCGTTGGTCTAGGGTGCCCCTCGCACCTTCCCTAATGAGGAAACGATACACTAAGCTCTGTTGGGCGTGCGCACAGCGCTACAACTTTCGCCTCGCCTTGGCACCGTGCAAAGCACAAGGCCACCTCTGCCAGTATAGGCTTAGGGCCTTCTTCGGACTTCGGTTCCATATTGCAGTGTGATGGCGTCGTCTAGCAAGACGCCAGTAGCGACTTCGATTAAGTCGGCCCGCAGTAGCCCCTACCGTTTCAAACCTATACCTATCAATGAGCTTTCCAAGCGGCAGTGTTGCGCCAGCAATTGCCTTGAAACTATCCCCCCAGAACCCATTGTCACCGCCCGAAATGTCGTCAGAAGCTATGGCGGTGTCAGCGCTGCGAAAAAGTTTTTGTTCGGCTATTTTCAAACCCACGAATCTTTTCACGACAAAGGCGAATTTCTTTTTGTTGTTGGATCGCAACCAGTTTGTCAAGAGGCCTTTTTGATCGCCTATGGAATCTGCAGAAGCTCATTCTTTCGGGCAAAACAGGAGTTTAATTCTGGAGTTCGCTGCTTTGTCCATGGGAATTCCGCAGTTCGGAATGAAGAGACAGCGCTGCATTCTGTCGTCGCCTTCATGAACACCTACATCAGAGAGCACGCTGAG
Source organism: Linhomoeus sp. GSCO2_2 (assembly GCA_030248115.1). NCBI lineage: Eukaryota > Metazoa > Nematoda > Chromadorea > Monhysterida > Linhomoeidae > Linhomoeus > Linhomoeus sp. GSCO2_2. The sequence continues at coordinate 8,268 of JASAMZ010007243.1, read as the reverse complement.
TATCAGCCTGACAAGCCCGAGAGGCATTTGCCTTCTCATACCAGCCTCTCAGAAATTCACGCCAGCTACTGTGAACAGTTCTCTGGAAGTGGAGCAAAGGTCTGCTGCGAAAAGCGATTCGCTGTGCTGTTTCACAGATACTTCCCTGATGTGAAAGTGCCAAAGGAGAACAGGTGAGCCGCCTTTCGTCGTCGTCGTCGTCGTCGTCGTCGTCGTCGTCGTCGTCGTCGTCGTCGTCGTCGTCGTCGTCGTCGTCGTCGTCGTCGTCGTCGTCGTCGTCGTCGTCGTCGCCGTCGCCGTCGCCATCGCCGCCGCCGTCTCCATCGCCGCCGCCGTCACCGCCGCCGTCGTCGTCGCCGCCGCCGCCGTCGTCGTCGCCGTCGCCGCCGCCGCCGTCGTCGTCGCGTCGCCGCCGCCGCCGTCGTCGTCGCGTCGCCGCCGCCGCCGCCGCCGCCACAGTGACTGACGCCTTACAGGTTCTCGCGGTGCAATGAATGCTGCAATGCTAAAGAGGCGCTCAAAAGCCTTAAGTGTGGCCAAGAACAGGAACGAGACAAAATTCTGGAAGAGCGCGGTCGCCACGAACGACTGTTCGTCAATCAGAGAGTGGCATTCAATGAGAAAGTGGCCAGATCTAGAGAAAGGCCCCTCACGTTTGCTTGTATCACCACAGACGGCATGGACCAGGTGGGCTCGGCACATCATACCATACGATCAGGCGGAGATATGTAGCTAACTTCTGCTGCAACTTGCAGGCGAAGACGCGTCTTCCATACTCGAGATACTGCTATTCGAAGCTCGGGAACGCTCACAAACTCCAGTGCCATGTGTTTGGCGTTATGGTCTTTGGTGAAGGGGTGTGGGTGTTTGTGGACTTGATGGAGTACCAGCATGACGCCAACCTCCACCTTAGCTGTTTGCTCCACGTTCTCAAAGAGCTAAAGGACAAGCGTCTAAAAGAGATTCACATTCAACTGGACAACACAGCCAAAGGTCAGCAATTACTTGGCATAGTGAACGCCTTCCTGTATTCGTCTTGTAGACGACTGTCTTTTATATACGCCTTGATGGTAGCCAGTGGCACGTAATACATCATGTTATTCTTGCAGAAAACAAGAACTGCCACATTATGAACGCGATGGCCTGGCTAGTTGAGACTGGCCTTCTGGAGAAAGTCACGCTGGGCTTTCTTCTAGTTGGCCACACCCATACTCAACTAGATCAGTGTTTCTCTCGACTGGTCATTCGTATTCGATCAGACGATCGTGGCTGTCTGACTTTCCAGCAACTTCAGAAGGCTATTGAGGAGTGTTACGTCCGAGAAGAGAAATCGGATTCGTCCGCCTCAGCTACGGCTGACGCTGGAGACTTGGGCCAACCAGTTTTTGCCAAACTAGAGATGGTCTACGGCTTCCGTGAATGGCTGGCACCTGTCTCCCGCCGCCCGAAGTACCTCAGCGGCCATCACCACTTCATGTTCATTCGAAACGGCGACACTGGAAAAGCTGAGATGTATTTCAAGCGTTGGGCGGAAGATCTGTGGTCCAAAGAGCCCTTGGTTCTCTTGAAGGAGCTTCCTAGAGGTAACGTAAACTGATATTAGTTGATGAGATAAAAGCCAAACGGAAGCAATGAAATCTCTTTTCTAGGCAAGCCAATGATGATCAAGCCGTTTTACACCAAGCTTGACTTGGAGAAAACGAAGGAGACAATTCTGAAGGCCACTGAAGTGGGCTGTTTCACCCAAAGCGAGGTGGACGACTGGAATAATTTTCTGCAAGCTGAGGAAGAGCGTCGAGCCAAGTGGGCCTCAATGCCCTCAGCAGGTTAGGTGCACCTGAACCTGAATGGATCATAGTGTTATTGGAGGCTGTTTTTGTATGCGTAAGAAATGGTTGACTTGCATTCAAAACAGATGCACGTTGTTCAGAAATTCCAATGGACCAACGAAAGTTCTTCTACGACCACCTGTCATACGTGGAGTGCGGAGAGAGTTGGACTGGGCAAGAGCTACTTGAAAAGGCAAGAATGCTGCCAGAACTCCCTGAAGTTCCACTTCCAGAGGCCCTTGAGAGAGCGCGCATTGCAGAGTCTGGCCCAGCGCGACCCGTAAGCTCGTCGTACTAAAGCAATTCAGAGTCATTACAACATGAAAGATCTTCCTAAAGAAAGAAACCTACAAATTACACACTTCTAGGTGGAACTTGCGGAGAAAACACCTGTCGAATTCTGCAAGATTTCGATTGAGAAGATAGTGGTTGGGAGCCACGTTGCCGCACTGCCCGACGTCCAGTACTGCGTCAAGAACAAGACTGATCCTATTGAATCACCCTGGATCGGCAGAGTTCTCACCGTGCTCACAGAGTCCGATACTGTCGAAGTAGCCTGGCTAGATGGGAAACTGCTGGGAACCTGGAAGGACCGGCTTCTCCCAAATGGAGAGATGGACACTGACCAGATTTCGATCAAGTCCATCTTCCTGTCTGGATTTCGGCTGCGGTCGAATCGCTGTCTTCCGTCTTGCGCGGTGGAGGCAGTGCGGACGGATTTGAAGGGCATTCAGCACCAGTACCTGATGGAGGTCGAGCAGATCACCGTGCAGACGGCCGCACTGGGCACTGAAGACTGTGACAGCGACGACGAAGACGATGAGGTGCTGGCCAACCTGCGAGGTTGAGGAACAATTGGAAACACGCCAAAGCTAGTCCATTAGATCGACGGTTGTTTCGAGTGCTTTCATCATTGGTAGCTGCAAAGATGGCAATATTGCCACCGAACTAACTAACAATATTGTCAACCGTCGTGGGATCTGATCAGTGACAATATTGTCATTTGCCAAACTGACAATATTGCTATTCGTGAGTACAACAATATTGCCATTGCGCCGCCTGACAATATTGCCATTTACCAAACTAACAATATTGCCGTTTGTGAATAAAGCAGCGGCTATAGCTTTGAGAGCGCTCCGATTGGATAGTTTGTGACTGTTGGCAAACTGGCTCTGCCTGTGGATGCTCTGTCCCACTGTTCTGTTTTGCTGGTTACTCACAGAGTTTTCTGTGCAATTCGCGCCCGCGCTGTGTCCTGTGTGCTATGTGGCATCGGTACTGTCGATTTCTGTTGGTTGCTGCACAATGCGCGAAATTTCTAACATTGTGTGCAATTTCTGCCTGTTTATTGGGGTTGTTCAGATTTCGCTTCATGTCAACGTTTGGTTCTGTACTTCAGTCCAGTGTTCCGCATCCAGTGAAGATAGGTTCTGCTTGTTGGCAGATTCTGTAAGTCTTATTGATGAGACGATGCCATATTTCAGGCGAAAAACTGTTTAGACACATTGATTTGCAAAGATTTCTTGCAAACACAAGAAAAATACGGAAAAAATTTATAGTTTTACTTTGAAGATACTATCTAAGGCTACCAATCTGTTCATGTCTCAAAGTCCCAAATTAACAATTCAACTGTTTTTCACACCAGTGTTTTCGTATCACCTGACTTTGTCACCCTCGGAGGTCTGAGCCGTCTCAACTTTGTGGCGCCATATCTCGTGCACGACTCAACCTATTGACTTGAAATTTTTACAAACAAAATCCCAAGGTGTAGTGTCTGAGATGTGAAAAACTCGTCTGGAACCGTCGCGAATAGTAAAAGTTATTCTGCAAAGAAATACGAACATTTAAAAAACACCCTTTAAACAAGTGAGCATTCAAAATGGGACTTTGGGACTTTCAAAATAAACGCGTATTGCATTCTCAGTTGTTCTTCTTGAGCAAACTCTGCTTTGAGTTCAAGCTCAGACCCATCGGTTTGTGTTCTGACCATTGTAGAAGAACAATCCTTCCAAAATGTGAGGTTTGGGCGGAGTGAAATCGTTCTTTTCTGAAGAAGTCACTAAACATGCAAAAATGAATAAATGCTACAACAGACGAGACGATACACACCTGAATGATACACACGATGATAGAAACCGAAGAGATAGAAAGAATGATCATAAAGCGTTCAAATTATCAAGCGTAGCAGAGGGATGCGCATGCCACTGGGACCGTGTTTTATGCCAAAACTCTAGAAACCAACAACTGTCCAAGATCTCCTGAAATATTATATCTTATAATATTATAGCCGCCACATGTCGTCATCCCTCCACCAAAAATTCCTCCCGTTGGCTGTAATATTATAGGATATAATATTATGACCAGAGTGAAAGAGTCTAGAATTGGCCAGAATATTATCCCCATAATATTACTGGCTTTCGCCCACTAGAATACCCAGGGTGAGGTGCCAATCCTGCGCGACGCGTAATAATTGATAGTAACGTTCGACCATTAATCTAGCGGATACATTGGAGATGTGCCAAGTCGTGCTCTACCTACTGTAGTTTGCAGTTATGGTAGGAAATGGTCATCTGCGTTCACTTTCGAAGTGTATGGGCGAGTTCTCTGAGGAATCCGCTGTTGGTGATCCCATAGTAGGAGCGCCTGTGCTTCATGGCAGCGCGCAGGACGCTGCCTAAAAAGTCAACAAATGTATTGACTAACTGCTGAGAAGAAAAGTGTTTTAAGAGATTCTATTCACCCTTTCCGCCAATGGCGTCAAGCACCCAGGCGCCGGTCTTTGAGTACAGCCTGATGAACAGGCTGGCGGCGTCTCTGGTTAAAACCTCGCCCTCCGCCATGGCCTCACAAGGAAAGACGGCACTCCGTAAGAAGGCCTCCTTGCAGTCGTCGTAGGCGCCATTATCTGGCTTGACCAACCGGCCCGACGGGCTCCAGTTGGCCAAAACAAAGGGCCTCAGGTTCAGCTGCAGCTGCATGTCTGCAAACAGTAAGCTCGTCAAGCAAACGTGCACTACTTAGGTGTAGTCTGTAGTCTGTAGTAAGCTGTAGTCCAAACAAAAGTAGGTGCTGCAAAAGTTACCGTTGACTGTGGGCTGTTTAGGGTCCAAAAATCCCTTTTGCACGGCCGTCATTCGTCGCATTTTCAGATGGCCTGCCGCTGCCTCGAGCAATGGCTCCTTGCCCAGCAGGAGGACGTTATAGGGCAGCTTGAAGACAATGTTGATGTCGTGAATTGTCTCAAGCATCTTCTCCAAATTCTGACCGTCCTGAGGCAATATTATTACGGTAGGTTAGCAAGGTTAGCAGTAGGTACACAACTGGAACAAGCATACTCTACCAACCTCCAATCTCAGCAGAACCAGTTGAAAGCCGTGGAAGTTCAGGCTTTTTCTGGAGGCGCTGTTGATGTGGCTCCGGCTAAGTCCCTTCAGGGTGGCGCTGTCAATGGCGTCATCGAAGATGTAGAAGGCGGCCTGGAGCCCACCCTCCCAGGACAGCTGAACGACGCTGTCCTCCTGCTGAGCGGCCGATTCTCCAGCTGCAGCGTCTCGCTCCTCCTCTGGGGCTTGGCCCATCCGCTCACGCCACTCCCTTGCCTGGTCAAAGAACTCCGTCCACTGAGGGGGTAGCGCCTTGTTCTTGGGCAGCGTGGCACGTTTCAGAAGCTTCTCAAGGCTCTCGATGGACGCGTGGTGCGGGTACCTATGATGGAAGGGCGCATCTATTCAAACTCTAGAGATAGCTTTTTGGTGATATTTGCCAAGCTACTGTACTATTATGTATCAATCACGACATACGCACTACTCTTTACTACTGTATTCAAATCCAAAGTGACTTACTTGGAAAGCAGCGCCTCGTAGTCTGCCTCCCCAAGATAGTCGCACATCTTGTCTTGCAGCTCGTCGAGCTGAACGACAAGCAAGAAGGAGCCCATCATGCCCTCCTCCTTTCCAAGGGCTCTCTTAGCGTCCTTCCATGACTCGGCCACCTGAAATTCATAGCTTATGTGAATTTGCGCATTCCAAGTGGCAAAAATTTATTGGTGCTTGCTTGCCTGCAGCTTTTCAATCGTCTTCGACAGGATCTCGTTCCTCTTCTCCGTGGTTATCTTGGTGAAACCGGGGAAATAGTGGATCGAGATCGAGTCAGAACTCCCCGTAGATCCCTTGGCCACCCGCACTAGGCTGACAATTTTGTCAATCCTGCCGAACAGCTGTGTGTCGAGCATGGCGAAAGGGGCACAATGCGACCGGATCACGCTGTCAGACTAAAGGAAAACCAGCAGTAGAAAGTATATGTTGTACAGACAGAAAGGAAAAATTGTTCATTATACCTTGATTCCAGAAAATATCTTGACGAATTTGTCGCGCCATCCTGACAGAAACTTCTCTGTGAGCGGGGCACTGGGTAGCGGCTCTTCCGTAATGCTGGCATTTTTCATTCCGAGCATTGAGTAGAGGAGGCTGCGCCCGAAGCAGCACGTCTCCCACCAAGTGGTCTGTCGAGCACCTACATCGTCTTTGTTGTCCATCGCCGCGATTCGGAGCATGTCGTCGTCGTCAACGCTATTGAAGTAGGAGAAGACGACGACTTTGTCAAGCTGGTGTTTTCTGACAAAATCGGGCTTCTCTTCCATCAGCTGGAAGAAATGCAAGGTCATCATTGCCGACGACGACGACGACGACGACGACGACGACGACGACGACGACGACGACGACGACGACGACGACGACGACGACGACGACGACGACGACGACGACGACGACGACGACGACGACCGTCCACCCGCGAACACGCATGTTCTCGCTCACCTCCAAAGCCGCGTGCAACCGGTGCAAGCCGCCGAACAAAAAATTTTCAAATTTTTCTACTAGGCGCCCTCCCTTCTCGAATTCTTCTCCAGAGCAGGCGAGGCGAGTCACCCAGTTGTGCTGATTGCGCCAGTTTGCTGGGTTCTTCTCCATGGCTGCTTTTATTTGCTTGACGTATGCTCTCTCTACTGGTCTGACCATGAGGCTGCTCGGCGGTAGCTTCAAGGACTTCACAGGAATGGTGAAGTGGCCTGCGATTTTTAAAGTTTAGGTCTTTCTTCAATAACCTACTCAATGTCATACACGCCACGTCATTGGTGTGATGTTGGGGGGGGGGGGCAACCCTACACCCCTCACCGCCCAGTTGTTCCTCAATCCCATCTGCTCCTCCTCCTACCCCGACGTCACCTCCCAGGCTTACCCGTTGATGGCTAGTGGCTACACACATTCAATCTTCAAAGATGTGAACGCAAATGCATACCAGCGATGTCGGCACTGCTGCCTTTGTTCTCCTTTTCCTCAGAATCTGCCAGGGGACGTTCCTTGCCAATTCTCACAGGGACGCGGGACTGCAACGCGGTTGATCTTGCTCCCTTGACTGAAGACGGCGTCCTCTGCTTTCGCTGAGCCACTGGGTAATTGCAGAAGAACCATCAGCTCCCACGTCGTCATCATCAACGGGCATTTCTTCAATTGCGTTTAGCTGATTCAGGGAATTCATCCAATTATCTATCTTCTATCCAACGTGTTGACTTGTGTCGGCGGCGTCTACGCGCGCAATTTTAAACGGAGCACGGCAATGTCCGTTGGTCAAGGCGGCGGCGCGCGAGTACGTTGGCTGGTCACTGGGCAGTCTGCGACTGCTCTCTTTCCTCTCCCTCTTAACCCAAAGGCCCCTTGAGTATTGGGCCACACACAGGGGTCACTCCAGTTCGGCGCCACAACTCCCACCGCCCCCCTTCCACCTTCCCCGGCCGGCCCGCCGAAGGAGGGCGCAGGCACGAGTGGAGCGGTCTACTGATGAAGGAGGAAGCAAGTAGTAGGAGAGGATGGGTGTTTGCATTGGGCAGGTCAGTGCGCGCAGGCGTATCCCTGCGAGCCACACCACTCTTCTTCCCTCCTTCCCAAAGACAGGGGGAGAAGTGAGCAGTCTAATGAAGTAAGGGTTGGCGGCCACACCCTCCTCCTCGATGGGAAGGAAGGGAGAGAAGGAGAAGAGGGGATGGAAGAGAGCAGTAAGTCCGCTAATGCGCTCATACACCAGAGGTGTCCAACTTCACGCCGGCGCGGCTTGGCATAAGGCACGAAAACAGTCTCAACGCGATCCTTGTGAGAGCAGGCAACGGCGGCGCCGCGTAAGACTGCCTCTCAGTGCATTAACGCCAAGCGACGGCAGCTCTCGAAAACTGTCGTTGTGCCTAGTCATTTGCACTCGGTCCGATGGAAAAGGGTCGATTCGAATTCCCCGTGCTGTAGTCGTAGCTGTCTACAAAATGTACCTGAAGAGACTCTCAATGACTTGCGAGCAATGGCTGGTTCCCATGGAGCAACAGTGCCCACAAATTTTTGCTGCGTTATCTGAAACTTCACGAGTCATATTCGAATCCGGGCCACTTTCTGTTTCT